>JAQGEP010000134.1:3622-114095 GCA_028476805.1 Acrocalymma vagum | reverse complement strand
TTTATGTTGGCGCTAGTAGAGATATGGCTAGCGTTGGGGACAAATCTCATCTTGGGGACAAATCTCAAAACCTTGGGGACAAATCTCACTAGCCCGAGGTACAGGGCGGGATGACCGTAACGAGCCCGCCTTGCAATGAGGACTGCTGGATGCGCGCAACAATACACATACAAAGACTCGCCAAGCCAATAGTGAGAAGAATATAACTGGATGTTGTCAGCAAGTTGCAGGGATAGTAACGTAAATAGATTGCGTATTTTTCTTACAGTCGGTGATTGGATACACGATTACACTGTATGATGAAATACATAAGTGTCAACACAGACCAGGCTCCGAAAACCCTAGAAAATGATTCGCTGGTGAGTTATTGTTCTAGAATTATCAAGCATTTTAGAATACTTACATCCATGACGCTCTTGGATTGATGGCTGCATCGTTTCGCATCATAAGCCACAGAAGACTCGTGATTCCCATGAGAGGCCCCAGCAAATTGCTTGACACTGTGACCATGTAGCCGCCAAAGACTAAAACCAAAGTAAGAAATTCCCCGATTGGAACTCTTCGGGGTGCCGAGGGGTATGACAGGGCATGTGGTTCGTCAAGGGCAGCAACCGGGCCAACCAAGAGTGTGCATGCTAGTATTACTAGCCAGCATGAACGAGCACGTGTTTCGCCATATCGCCTACAAGGCTGAACGGAAGATGGGGCTTTTGACCTTGGGTGTGAAAAGTGCACGTGATGAGTTGTGTTATTACTGCTCATTCTGCAATTACTTTGAGCTAGTGAGACTTGGGGGAGGCGAATGGGAGTGAGGTAGGTCAACATAATAGATGAAATTGTTACTGATTCAAGTAAAGAATTACTGAATCGGAAATGGTTTATGAGTTGCGATCTTCTTTGACATATTACAGAATAGAGCGCGAGGAACAATTTTATGATCTGAGAAGAGGAAATGGCTATGAGGCTCTGTTGCAAATGTTGACGGTTCGCAAAAATGCGGGCAGAAAGGCAATAGGACGAGGCAAATGGTCTGTGTGCTGCATGAGGGGTATCCGGCATACGTCAAGAGGTCATTGGTCGTATTGGGTGTGTGTTGCTTTGCCAAATTACCCTTCTCCACGAAACTATAGTGAATACCCCTTCAATTCTCTTTTCATTTGCCAGTTTTGCTCTTGGCACCCACATAATGGAGCAAAAGCTAGACAAATTGGGCATTTAATGTGGGCCCCCACAGCCATATTGATTGCTCTCGCAGTGGACGAGAATGGCTCTCCAGCCCTTTCCTTCCCACCATACCACCTAGCTGTGGTATCTGGGCACGGGCAGCTCAGCCAACTTGCCCATATCTCCCCATTACTACCGCCTTGCAATGAATTTCCCAAGTGCTACTACTAGGAGTCTTCGTCACTAGGGATACACGCGATTCAGTTTCTCTTCCATGCTTCACAGTTTCTGTGTGACAGTGACTGAATCAGCACAACTTTTCTACTCAATACAAAGCACTAAGAGCATTGCTCTTTGTTGCATCAGGGGAGCATTCTTCATCTTGAGTGCCGAAGGTAGTGAAACGATCTGCATTTTATCGAAAGATTTTGAGTCTCCAACGGTTCAACAGGATTCATATTATATTTGCAAATTTTCATGAATCCTGGCATATAGAATATAGAAATAGATATATATGACTAACCTAATACCTATTTTCCAGAAGTATCGCTACTAGCAGAAATAATCCCATCAGCCTTTCGCAAAGCAATAGAATTAGGGCCTTGTTACATACCATAGGTAGTATCTAGCCAAATACCCCTCTATTCCGTTGAGGCCTTTAAGAGTATTCCAGGATTTTTGACGATGGGACAGTATTCCTACTACTTTTATTCAAAAATTGCAGGCCTCAATTCCTCCATTGTTACCACCGCATTCTGTGCGGTTCCCGCTATCATAATGAAAATAACCGTCCAAGGAATATAGTCTAACATCGCGCAGTAAAGATCTCTCTCAAACCACAGCCCAGCGATGGTACCTACAAGTATACTCGCTAACAAGGCTCCGTCTTGGTAAGTCCAGTCCCTGTTCGTTTGGTACAGTGCAGTCGTGGCGAGAGTGAAAACCATCGATGATATAATTGAATGGTGATTGCATACAGCATAGTCGTAGGTCCCATGAGTGCTTTCTGGGAAGGGACGGGCAACATGTTTATTGCAGATCAAAGGAATCCATGACCATGGAGAGGAACCAGCATCAAGTGCAGCTGCAGCAGCAACTCCTATGTACGAAACACTTAGAATTGCACGACTGAGGCGGGGCAAACTCTCAGTGCCGCTATGGTCGGAGTCCCAGCCGTTCAACATCCGTAAATCGGCTTCGTCAAGTTGATTCCCATCAGTTCCGGAATTTTTTGCATTCGAACACTCTGTAATGGGTATCTTTAGGGATTCATGTTCGTCTAGATATTCTTCCTCCAGTAAAAATTTTGACTGTTGTTTGTCCGTAGAATTTCGCCTCTGAGATTTCATTTCGAGGATGAGAACTTGAAATAAAGTAACTTGCGTGATAAAAGATGGAATCAATAATGAGAAGAAGCTAGATATCGTGAGAACAGAATCTAATCTAAATTTCACGAAGTGGTGAGAAGAGAGGAAGGGTATAAGTGCAACCCAAGGCTAAACAAATTCTCAATCATGGTAAAAGGAGCTAATGGTATAAGATACTAATGTAGATGAGCGTCTCAGGCTGTTCCTTTATTCTCCAGTGCGCTGTCTACTGCTGACCAGGCTGAAAAGAGCGGTAACCCGTGCACCTGCACTAAATCTCAGCCCAACATCAGGAAGGCTGCCTAGCGTTTCTGGCGCCAATAGCACAGCCCAGGAAAGGTATGATTACCCCGTCTGCCGTGGAAAGATCTGCGCCATCCTTCTCCCTGCCGTTCGACGCGACCCGCGGCCAGAAATCCCGCAAACACGGACTTTATAATGGCTGTGCTGGCCCCATGGCCTACGATTGGCTTTTCTTGTTTCTACTCAGCCATTGAACAGCCTGTTCGTGGCGGTGCCAGCAAAGAGCCGAGCCCGCCTGATGCCCACATGTCAATAAGGGTTTAGGATATAATCGCTGGAGGATGCTCCCAAGTTGTTCTGAAGTATGGCTAGGAAATAGCACATTCCCAATTTTGAGATATAGTTTGTCGGAGGCACCTATGATTGTGTTTATTTCGTGTTTCCTCATATGTAGTTTGCTTTGTGGGATCGGATATAGGTATATTCAACTTTGCGACTTTTTTTTAATTCAACCCAAAATTAAAATATGTGACGTCGTTTCCAAAGCTCTTAGATATGCTCAAATCGAGAAAATCACAGTTCTACACCTAAGGAACATGGTTCTAAGTTGGATGAGGTAGGTGGACCAAAGAGTATGGTAAAGATACGGACGAATGAACGAGACCTAAGTTTGGGCAGCATACGAAGTAACAACGGGAATACTTAGATGTAAAAAAAAAAAATACAAAATCCTTTCCTAGTAAGACCAACCATCAACACCAAAAATATACCGAGCTATTAGATCATTTAGCTGATTCATCTGTACGTTGATAGAGCAGCATGGAACCAGTTTTGCAGGTCGCAGTACGATACCTTTCCGTAATCTTAATCTTTCAATGTATGTGAATCCTTCATCTCTTCGAAAGGCCTCATACAGCGGATGCGAATACTTCTGCATATCGACTAGGGAAGAAATAGGCGACTGCGTACGCAGAAAATGAAGTACAGGGAGGAATTACTGTTACAAGTCCGCTTTGTAACGAAGAGCGCTGGATAAGTGCGACGATACACATGCATATGCTTGCCGAGGCAAGGGATAAGAAGATGTACCTATTAAAACACAGTTAGGTTCAATGCAATCAATAGAGGAATGAATACCGTAACTTCATGGTCGAAATCTTTGAGTGTGTATCTCATTCATAAACATTTACTTTAGATTCTAAAAGAGGTGACTTACAGCCGATGATTTGATACCCGATTACACTGGATGACAAAGTACATAAGCGTCAAAAACGACCAGGCTCCGAAAACCCTATCATGTGACTCGATGATCAGTTTTAATTCTCAGGTAGACAAGGCTGCTGTGGGGAAAACTCACATCCACGCAGCTCTAGGGTTGATGGCCGAATCATTGCGCATCATAAGCCACAGCACGCTCGTTATGCCCATCAAGGGCCCGAGCGTGTTACTTGAAAGAGCGATAGCGTATCCACCAAGGATTAAAAAGAAGGTATAGAATCCGCCCATTGGCGCTCGTTGCCTTAATGCGGCATGAGATAAGGCGTATGGTTCATCGAGTGCTGTAGCCGGACCAATCATGAGGGCGAATATGAGTATGGCTATCCACATTTGGATGGCACGTGTACTAGTTGGATGCCGGTACGGCTGGATTGAGGGGGGTGTGCCGGAATTAGCCTCAGACATTTGCCTTTTGTCATAGGAGTGTGCGTTGTGGATGTTTATGATACTCATGGTGGTATACGTAAGGCAGTTTGAGGTTGAATAACAAAATGATTCAAAGAAGATGGAGTGTTTACATCAAGAGTGAAGTCGAATCAATGTGGATGCCTATGAATTCTCTTCTACTAAAAATGTCAGTGGGAATCGACTTTTATAATAACAAGCAGGTGTCTTACATTTCGACCAATGCGACTGAAAACCGGTCCGTGCGTCTGCCAGCAAGCAGGAGTGTCGACGGCTTTCCGAATGCTATTCAGTCGCCTGCTTTTGGCCTGTTTTTGGTCTGCGATGACCTACTTTTGGCTTGCTTTTGGCATGCGGTGGCCTACTTTTGGCTTGCTTTTGGCCTGCCGTTGCTCTTAGGCTTATCGTTCGCGCTTGTTGCTACTGCTGCCCCGGAGAGCTGCATTACGACGTGCCGTGAGATTGAACAAATCCCAACCATCGCCAAATTGAGGCGGTGTAAAGCTATGCAAGCGGGGGAGATTTACTCGAAGGTTGGCAACAGTCTGGGGTCATGATCAACAGTGCTTTCCGACTTTGCCAATGAATATGTACATAGACCGAATAAATCATTGGGATACCGTGCCAGTCTTATGTTAGTTACATCAAAGGTTTTTCATGTCTCGAGTTTTTCATGTCTCGAGCCTTACGGTACTTCTAAATCGGGCCCAACATTACCTGAAATTCTCTTTCGCAGGTATGGTAGGTTGATCTACAGCCTTGTCGCCCTCGCCCTTTTTATGTACTTGGGAAACATCCTGGTCCAGGTCAAGGGTGATTGAGGATCGAATGCTCTCTGATTTGCTAACTTGATCCCCAACAGAAAAAACGCCTTCCATTTCCGGCGATTGACCACTTCATCCCCGCATTTTCCTCCGGCTGTAGCTGGGTAAATGATTGCAGTATTTGTGAGGTGTATAATGCCATTCTCGATCTTTTATTCTGAGCAGCACCTTCAATATATTCACGATCCGATCAAAGTTATTTCTCTTGTAACTGCTCGTTGTTGTATCAGTGATGAGCCAAAGGACAGTAGTGTCAAGTTCGATTTTGCAAAATCAGATGTCATTTTATTGTAATCGGCTGATAGGCTAAAAGAAAGGCAGATAAATCTCTTTTTTAATGTGGACAATGTTATGTGACAGCAAGACAATTTCATCTGTTTGGGTTGGGCTGTGATGACGACAACAGTTCTAGCTCAAGACTCAGTCTTTTGCGATAAAGTCTGATGCCACTTGAAAAGACCAGGTTTTATCACTATTATAGGCCGCAGTATAACCATTACTACTTGAATAGTGAGTATTGAGCTCGAAGGAGGTGATCAACAGCCTTGATTTGCTCCCTATACACATGAAAACGTCCAAACTTCAACTCCCAAGGCCTCTCTTGTGACAACCTAGACTAAAATTTGCCATATAACAAAAGAAAGAATAAAAATTCAGAACGAGAAAGCGAAGCCTCCATGTGCCTTGGTGCACTCAGTGATTGCTCCGACACCTTTCGGATTGCACTTCTCATGCCTGCTCTGATTTTCTGCAACTGGACTCGCTAATTGCTTTCCCCAAATCAGGTTTGCTGCCTCTCTTCGTGCTCAGAACAATTTTAATCACCATGTTTAGTAGCAACGATAGTAAAATTGTCCAAGGCATCAATTCCAACACGGCGTCGTAGAGGTCTTGTCCAGCTAGGAGGCCGGTAGCAATCCCGACTGTTATTCCACTGAACAGCAAATGATCCTGATGCTGACAGTCTCTGTGCAGATGGTAAAGTCCGGTGGTAGCAATAGTGAACATAACAGAGGAGATCATTGTATGCCCATGGCAAATGGCAGTTTCGTTCCATGGCTGGGACTGTTCTGTGGAGAATGTGCTCTGTGCCTCATTGCAGTTCCAGTCGCTCCATGCCCAGGGATAAGATCCAGCATCAAGGGCTGCACCAACACCGACAGCTAAACAAGATGCACTCATAATAGCTTGCTGGAACGCTCCTCTGGATTTCTTCGGGGTTTCAGAGTAGGTAGCTTCATCATCGTAAGGATCTGGTTGAAGAGATATTGGAAATGTACTCCATGGTTCTGACTTTTCAATGTCAAAAGGTTCTTGAGAGCCCCCGCCATCCATACCAGGCAGGTTGGCAAAGTTCGAGTACTGCATAAATTGAGTTCTGAGCAAGGTTTCGTCGCTTTTGGCGGCTTCTAAATCTGCATATACACCCGGTGCCGATTGGTAAGGATGGAGGCACGTCCGATAAGTTTCAACTTGGGGACTCAGACCGCGGCTTTCGTTGGAGGTTATAGGGCTTATACTCGCCCTGAAGTGATTTTGATGACTGCTTTCAATCTTAATGGGCGCTACCTTCCCATATATCGTACAAGAAGTCATTTCAACAGCCCGATCCTCTTTCGATTGCCCTTGTTTACTCTCGCAACTCTCGAGGTTGCCTCTGATGGCGAAAGAGCAAATAGAGGATTCTGGACGCCTATATTCGAGGTCCTGCCAGGTCGAGTGGAGTCCTTCTCCCAAGTAGTCCTGGGGAAGTTCGTAAATAAATGGGTGTGTATCATCGCAGTGGCCGAAGCCATTTTCCGAAAGAGGAGCCGGGTCCAATTCTGCTGGTTCATTTCCAGAGTTTCCAGCCTTACATAGACGTGAAGGCCCATGAGAACCGTTCTGGCATTTGCAACGATTTGGTACAGTGAACATACTGAAGGGAGAATTTGATGATAAAAGGTTTTAGGATCCCCTGTTGTTCAAAGTTCGATAGAAGGGTTTGAGGTGCTTTGAGCGCGGTTGTGGGTGTTTTGCGAGAACACAATTCTAATGATCAGGACGAAGTTGAGGATTGCCCATAGTGTGTAGAAGTCAAGTGGCAGGCAATGTGCAAAAGTCTGGAGCAATAAGTCCCTCCACTCTGAGCAAAGGTAAGTACGAGCTGGTCTAGGCGTTCTCAACTGCAAATTTCGAACTGAGGCTGAAGAAGGCAAACCAACCCCTCACCGGCTGTCTGCCTTTTCGTCCTTCAATGCGGTTACAACAAATCACACCGCCTCTTTCGAAGCCACATTATGCCTTGCCCCGCATTTAATATAGCAGTTTTACCAGATGAGAGGAATGTACGAGCCGTGCGCATGGCGACCGCGAAATGTTTGGGCGCACAGTTGTCTTCCTTTAATGCTTCCAGTGCTGCAACGCAAACGGGCACACAACACTGCTTACCGTCCATTTGGTTGTCACAAGATCCACCCATAACATCATTTACTTGGATAAGGGTGCAAAATGTTTGGCACTTGTTTGTATTATGGTCTTTAACGAGAGTAATTGAAACTGACGTGCTGAAAGCCAGGACACAGAAGAGGGAGTCAGCGTCGGCCAGATGGCGAAGGCGAAGTTTGAAAAAGGCGCAGGACGATCGTACACAAGCTCTCAAGGCTTGGAGAGCTGCACGAGCATTCGCTTCGAGACCCATCGCATATGAAGTCAACGATCTCATCAACGATATTATCAATGGATTGAGATTTCACATTCATCGATTAGAGAATGCCGTTACACAAGTGGATTTGCCTGTAAGTAAAATAAGCACAGAGCTGCTGTCTACCATAGGTACGTATGGTAGAAAGACCACTTCAACAGCAGGCCAAATAGGGGAATGGGAGAAGAATCAATGCACCCAAACCGATGATAGGCAATCGTATTTAGGAGAGACTGGCATTAGGCATAGACAAGGAGCCTTCCGGTATAGAAAAATGACAAAAGGCCTGGCACTGCTGAGCGTTGCTTTTTTGATCGCACCAGCGGCCGCCATAGACAACGCGATCGTACCCTTGCAAACATATCCGCCAGGCCAACCTTACAGCACCACTCCTTATGTTTTCCAACCGAATCGAATATCAGATCTCACCGCCGGGGCAGCTGATGGTTTCATACCCCTGATATTGTTGCTCCTAGGATATTTGGCCACAATGGCAAAAAGTGTGCTAGGTCCGGTCATGGGGGTATCAAGTGTACTTTGGTTCATCATGCGTAATGATGCGGCCGTGAGACCGGACCTCTCCTGGATGTACGTCCAGTTTCATTTGCTTCTTCGGAAGAAACATATTTGACATGCAAGCACAGGGTCTTCGGCGTGTGGTCTGTAGTGACCTTGTCGTACCTATCCTATCAATGTACTCGAGTAGCACATCACAAGCTGTAAGTTTTAGGAATTGCTCTGATATGCTCATATTCTGAAATGATAATAGGTATATATTGCTTGCTCTAGCATTTTCTGGAGTATGTCTTTGCATCGTTGCACTTGTGCAGAAGTCTTCCATTCAAGGCGGACTCGTCACTGCGATTCCCCCTTGCACATCATTCGCAGCATATGCAGTTGCTTTCATTTTTCCGAGTCGTCGACAGAATTTCCATATTAACAACGTTGTTTGAGTAGTACTGATTGGTTTTTGAGAGCCCGGCGACCCCCGGGCCCCTTATTTTTATGTTGGTTTCCAGCTCTCTTTGTACCTATCTTTACTCAGCGCAAATTTGTTTTGGGTTTAAGCATTACAACCATGGAGTCGGCGGCGTTGAGATCCATCTCTTAGGACCTTTCTTGGTAATCGGACAACAAAGTCCCGGGCCTAGTTTATGATTATGCACTTCTCGTACACGAGGATTGCGAGGAGTTTTTCCGGTTAGAGAATGAAAAGTGATAAGTCTTTGTGTGTCTCTACAGGTGATATAACCCACCAAATTGTTATCTCATCAGCATTTCATCTATATTTTAGTAGGACTTGAGAGCCTCAATCAAAGTGCTGGATGTTTCACGGTTTGGGTCCCTTTGGGATCATATGATGAGCCATTCGAAAAGTCAACGGAAACTATGAATTATAGGAAGCTACCATCTAGAATTCAAATCAATTGTTTAGGATAGGATACCCAAATACGAGTGTAGAGATGTGAAGTTGACACTGGTAAAACTAAAGCTAGTGATGTTCTCCGAAGCCGCCTCGTACCCTCCAATACTCCTTTATGTGACAAGGCTGAAGTGACGGGAGCCCTGCGCTTTCACCAAATGCCAGCCCAGAAGCAGGAAGGTTGCCTAGGCGCTTGGGGACCAGTGGCCCTGCTAGGGACCAAGGAGTACGCATACTTGTGCGTAATTGCAGCGCAGCTGCATCACGTCTGGCTCGACAGAGGATGCGGCAAAGGGCAGCGAATCAGGCGCAGACCAGGGCGGTGAACAGCCTCAGGGATTCGTCGAAGGTCCAGTCCACCGTAGTAGTCTGTAGTGCCCCCGTAGGCCAGGGCCAGGTTCGGATGCATCAGAAGCGCGATGACCTGGCGCGGCGAACAAGATCTGCAGCATCCCTTGCCCTGCCCGGCACCGCTATCGACGTTAGAAGTGTCGCTACTGAACGAAGTCCCCCGAATGCTGATTTCATGATGGCGGTGGCGGCATGGAGTCGGTGTCAAGTTCAAAAGCTTGAGCCGGGAAAGGATGCACCGTATTACTGTATCCGCTATTCCATTTTCGTTGTGAGATCCTACAACGAAAATGGAACGGCGTCTTCTTCGGAGAACAGTGTCCCCGTGCGCTCTCCATGCCTGAACGGGGCCCCACCAGCCACGGGCGACGAGGCACTTTAGTCCATCTACATGAACATTAAACATTAAACTTTCCTGCCCTTCACATTACTACCCTGTTTTTACAGATTGAGACAAATAACTTATTTATCTCGTCCTCATGAATTCTGATCTTTGTACGGAGGAGCATGCTGGTGATGTCTTCTGACAGGATTTCTCGAAACATTATTCGAATGAAGATAGCTTGTTCTTGCAAGATTGTTTGATCATGGGTTTATTTGCACATTAGGAAGTCTGCGCAGTAACTGGGTCTAGGGCTCGGGTAGAATAGCCTCGAGTGCCTCAAAGGCGCAGTCGACCTATGAGAACGTTGGAAGATTGTCCGGTCCCATTTCCTAAATAGCTCTCCGCGACCAACCACTGAGCGTGTAAATCGACCAAAGTATCTCCTCGTTGGTTACTTTGCGCTACATCGGCACATTTAGTCTCTATTCCAACTTCAAGCCCGACTGTCTTCCTCCTGTTTCCTTTCTCGGTCTCCAACACAACACCGTCTTCCCCCTTCGCATTGCTTTCCTGTTGTTGCGCATTGACACAACTGCTAGCTCGCCTCTATTGAACCCCTTGAGCGCCAAATTTCTTCCTGGATCGAAGGACTTCGATATATTTATTTGCAGCCCACATTCCACTTTACTTAACCACAACTCGAAAATCTCAGTTGCCCAAGCACTGACGGCTCTGTTCATAGCCTCGTATCCATCTTTAAAGCAAAGTCTGCGTGGTCGACACACCGTCACCCATCCTAATGCTCAAGAGCGTTTATCGTGGAGCATTGTCTCCATCGCTCCGGATGATAGTAATCGCAATGGGTTTCATTCTTACTCTAGTTAGTGCCATGGATACCAGTCCGGTCGCCCAGTATTATGCTCCAGCACGACAACGAATACCCGTTACCAACGTCTTTACAATCATCTTTTTTGCCCGTAGCCTTTTTATGACTATATCGAATAGTTTGCTTGGGCCCTTGATGGGCGTCACGAGCATTCTTTGGTTGATGATGCGAAACGACAATGCTATTGATCCTCGGCTTTCATGGATGTAAGTTGACTCCCGTGAAAGTGTGTCTCAAGAAATAAATGAGCTAACCCGACTCAAACGGCAGGGTTCTCGGTGTTTGGTTCAAGTTGACAGTCATGTATTTCATCGTGCAATGTCGCCGTGTTTTGAATCATAGATTGTAAGTCGAGAAATCCAATTCTATACTATCATGTATGTTTCTAATAGTCCTTAGGTATACCTTATTAACTGTTGCAGTGGCGAGCGTAACCATGTGCACCGTCGCACTGATTCAAGTTTCATCGTTACAGGGTGGACTGGTCACCATGATCCCACCAAGTATCTCCCTCGCTGCGTATACTGTGGGATATTTCTTCCCTAAGAAGCCTATCGGGCTTTTGGATTGTGCAGTATAAAGACTGTGTTTATATTGAGTCAAAGTTAAGCTGATAGGCCCGAGAGGCAGCTGTCTGTATGAGTTAAGGGTTTTAGGAAAGGCATATAAAGCTTTGTAAAATAGACCAACCTTAAAATATTATGGATAGTGGTTGCTTCAATTGGAAAGTTGCATGCTTCTTGAACTGAAATCTGCCTGGGGACATCCTGTCCGCAACAGTGAATAATTCTCTACTTTCAGCAATCTTGTTAAGCACATGCGCGAAATATCCGGCAAGATCCAGAATTTCGAACATTCAAAATACTCTAGGTTCCCATGTGATTTGATATCTGGTTGCATTGGAATAGTAGACCATATACGGAGGAGGTTGACAGCATATTTGAAGTGGAAGAAGAAATGAGGTATTCCCGAAATGGGTTAATTTTGGTTTAGCGCAACTGTCTTGGTGATTTCTGCGTCAGTAAATTGCGGCTGCGATCAACGGTAATTTCATTCCTTCCTATTTAGGCAGTTACCGCTTCGTCGAGCCCGAGCGTCTCGAATGCTTGGCATAGTGCCTTCAACTAAAGAACCGTTTCGTCGACTTTAACAACACGCTCGCCCCACTCCGACAATTTGTGATCACCATGTCCGACCACGAGCGCCCCCGCGACCGTTACCGGGATCGAGACGGCCGTCGAGAGCCACGAGAGCCACGAGAGCCACGAGACGGCCGAGGAAACACGCCAAACGAGCGGCGCAACCGTTCGCGTAGCCCACGTCGCGAGCGCGGCGGCAGGCGCAATAATCGCTACCGGTCTCGCTCACCTTTTCGACGAGATGAAAAAGAGAGGGACAGAGGAGCTGATAGAGACAGGGATGGTGGCCGTGGTGATCGAGGACGAGGTGATCGAGATCGTGACGACAGGAGCCGCAACGACTTTCGCGGCCGTGAGCCCCCAAAAGGCCCTCGTGGTGGTCCAGGCCCACGCCGAGCGGATTACAATTCCGGACCAGGCGGCCCCGTGAAGCCTCCAGCAGGACCGAGAGCCGAGATCAAACAAGACGAAGAAAAGGACGTTGAAATGGAGGATGATAGACAGAAACCGGAAGACATGGACGATGACACTTGGGAGATGATGAAAATGATGGGCTTTACTGGCTTCAAGTCGACCAAAAATACCAAGGTTCCGGGAAATGACAAGAACTACGGAGTTAGGAAGGATAAGCAGATGGAGGCTAGGCAGTACATGAACCGCCAAGGTGGATTCAACAGGCCGCTGTCACCTTCACGCGGTTGATATAGCCTACTGCTCCTACCTTCTACCTTTGCTTGTGTTTCTTCAGGGCACATACGAGCGATGGAGAATGCACGACAATCTAACTGCGCGTTAGACCACCGACACTGGAAGGTCAACCATTGTACTTTTATTTCATTCACATGATACCAGCCTCAGTGGCACTCACGGCCGGAACACTCTGGTCTTGGTACGGCTTCCTTGTTTGTTTATTGCAGTCGATCAGTCATCTTTTCTAGTATCTAACGGCATCTAGAGCAATTGGAATGGGTTTTATTTTTCGGCGTTAGTTGCCGATCAAGGAGGATCAATCAATTTGGTTCGAAAATGCGTGCGGAGGTTCAAATACATGTTCAGTAACTGAAAGAATTCCAATATCCCTCGACATTAAATCTCCCACCGTAGTGATCATTACCATACTTGACGCTTGGCCGAAACTCTCCTTCGATCTGATTCGTGATACTACTACCCTAAGCAACCTTTGCATACAATTATTAAATTAAATTACCTATGTTGCACTATTCTTTGTTTCCTCCCAATTTCTGCATGTTGAAGTGGAGAACTTTAGATAAATTGTAGCAAAGAGCTGACGGAGTATGTTGGGGATCGACCAATTAGACCCCACTTCTGGAGCAGCTCGCGAAAGGTGTCCCCAACCCCACAAGCTCCAGTTACTCCAACAGCTCCATGCGTCCACATTCCTAACCTGCAACACCATGACGCGTGATTTCCGGCATGGTAGCTTATGGGCAGGGCTGTTACTGCTTTCATCTTTTCAATTCCCCTCTGTGAGCGCGCAGGTCGCCGAGATCGAGAAAGCCAGCAATGACAGTTTGCTATGGGGTCCGTACAGGCCCAACTTGTATTTCGGCGTCAGGCCGCGGATACCGAAGAGTTTGATGGGAGGGCTTTTGTGGACGAGAGTCGAGGATTACAGCAGTGTGCAGAATAGTGAGTTGCCTATCTCATTAAGACATCGATCGTCGGAGAAGAAAGCAAGACTGAATGATTATGCACCGTCTGCTGTATTGGAATAACCAATTGCTCACAAGCGCAGCCTTCAGACATACCTGCGAACAGCACGAGCTTGACGGCTACGGATGGGAAGAGTATGACGTCCGAACCGGCGGCCGGCAAACCATCCACGACCCAGCAAACCACATCGATATCACGACCGAGTTCATTAAGTTTCCCGGTGGTGAGAATGGTGGAAGCTGGGGTGTCAGAATCAAGGGTACTCCGCGGGAAGACGCATCGCCTGAGTTACGGTCCACAGTGATTTGGTACAATACACTCGAGGGATTGGGCAGTTTGGAGGTTGAGGGCGAGGACGCAGAAGAGACGGGTGCTGAAGGCGACGTGGTTCTTAAGGGACAAACTATGGAATTGGGCGAATTCGAGGTCAGAGTCACAGAAGGAAAAGGCGCCCACCCTCAGACAGGACATCCAAGTTACGACGAGAAACCGTTGGACCGCACACTGGTACACAGTACCCAACTCCCAGAAGAGGCGATCTGGCAGACCAAGGCTGTGCTTTTCGCGCATTTGAAACAGGAAATTGATGCTATGATTCCTAAATATGGAGAGGAGAACCCGCCTCCGCCCGCTCAGATTTATACGGTCAAGCATGCACCAGGAAGGGGCAATCTCCACATGGTCCAGAAGGTCTTCGAGGGCGCGTTCGAGTTCGACGTCCTCTTTTCATCAGGTTCGGCACCAAAGAAGATCACCTCCGACGATCTGACGGAGCAGATCAAATCAGTTACATCCGGCTTCTCCACCCGCTTCATTGAGGTGTTCAAACCACAGGCACCTTTCCTCAAGGAACGATACGACGAATTCTCCAAATCGCTCTTCTCCAATCTAATTGGCGGCATTGGTTACTTTTATGGAGATTCTCGTGTTGACCGCTCTTACGATCCTGCCTATGAAGAGGATAACGAGGGTTTCTGGGAAGACGCTGCTGAAGCACGAGGCCGAAACGAAGCCCAGCTAGAGGGACCGTCAGAGCTCTACACAAGCATTCCATCTCGGCCATTCTTCCCCAGAGGCTTTCTTTGGGACGAGGGTTTCCATCTTCTACCCGTGATTGACTGGGATGTCGACCTCACGCTTGATATTATCAAGAGCTGGTTCAAATTGATGGATGACGATGGTTGGATTGCACGTGAGCAGATCCTTGGTGCTGAAGCGCGCAGCAAGGTACCCGCGGAATTCCAAGTCCAATATCCCCATTATGCAAATCCACCAACGCTTTTTATGGTCATTACTTCGTTCCTAGACAAGCTTGATGCGCAGAAGACGGACAAGAGCAACAAGAACGTGTTGCACGAGAAGTCATACTACATGCAACTCGCCAACCGTGAAGCTGCATTGCAATACCTTCGAACGCTTTATCCGCTGCTCAAACGCCATTACTTTTGGTTCCGGAAAACACAAGCAGGCGATATCAAGAGTTACGATCGGGAGGCGTTTTCTATGAAGGAAGGATACCGCTGGCGAGGCCGTACACCACAGCATATTCTTACCTCCGGTTTGGATGACTATCCCCGTGCTCAGCCACCGCATCCTGGAGAGCTCCACGTTGATCTCATTAGCTGGATGGGCACCATGACTCGCGCTATTAAGCGCATTGCTGTCTACCTTGACGAAGAAGACGATGCGGCCGAGTTCGCTAAATACGAGGAAGCCATCATCAAAAACATTGATGATCTACATTGGTCGGATAAGGCGAAGACTTACTGTGACGCTACCATAGACGACTACGAGGAGCATGCGCTTGTCTGCCACAAGGGATATATCTCGCTCTTCCCATTCTTGACTGGCTTGGTAGCTAAGGACAGTCCGAGATTGGGCGCCATTCTTGATTTGATTGGAGACGAGGAGGAACTTTGGAGCCCCTATGGCCTGAGGAGTTTGAGCAAAAGTGACGAGCTTTACCATACGGGTGAGGACTATTGGCGCGGTCCAATCTGGATAAACATGAATTACCTGGCGGTATCTCAGCTTCTCGTAGGTTTCTCATTTCTCATCCTTTGCCGCCTGACTGAATGTAATCGCTAACACTGTTTGTAGAACATTGCCCAGCAAAAGGGTCCGCACCAAGACAAGGCCAAGAAGTTGTACACAGGACTCCGAAAGAATCTTGTTAACACTGTATACGAGTCTTGGAAGGAGACAGGCTTTGCATGGGAGCAATACAACCCTGAGACTGGCAAGGGACAGAGGACGCAGCATTTCACTGGATGGACAAGCTTGGTCGTTAAAATCATGGGCATGCCGGACTTAGGGGGAGACGGAGATAGAGTTAGGGACGAGTTGTAGTGAATATGTCCCTGTTCGAAGGATGGAACGAGGCGCGGACAGGTGTGGCGCACAATCTATATTCACCGCACTCAGTCTGCATGTCGCCGACAAAGAGTCTTTGAAAAGGGCCAACGAAGCTTGTATTATGGCTTTAGTGGGAAAGCGCTAGACCTTGTACACACAAAGAGAGCCCTTTCGACGCCCTTTTGGTTGATGGCTGAGTCTGCGGATGAGCTAGACGCGGCGATTGCTGCCTATGGTGCCCGGGCGGAACGCGAGATCCCGTGTTCTCGCGCTGTGGGGGCCAGAGAACTCACCCCTTTGCTGTGAATATAAAGGCGGGGCTCAAGCTGCCTGGAGCTGTATTCAATCATCTCAATTCAAATTTGCCTTTGACAACTTGGAACACACTTTCTCCTATTCGAATACAACATTCAAGATAGCAATTGTTACCATCTACTGATCAAGTCTCACAGTACGTCGGCGACTGTTGCATCTACACTGCACATCTACATCGCAACCACAATCTATAGCTATACAACAAAAGAAATAAACTAACACGCCTCTAATAGTCCATCTTACAAAAAACTACAACCAAATCAAACCATTATCGAAACCAGAGTTCACTGAAACCATCCACAAACTCACTCACCATGCCAACCCGCTCAACCATCCTCCACGCAACAAACTACCCGTTCGCACTCATAACCCTCTTCTTCGGCCTCTCCTACACCCTCTCCCCGCGCAGCAGCTACGACTTCTTCGGCTTCCCCACTCGCCCCAGCACCTCCGCCGACCAAGCCCTCATGGACAAAATAATGGTGCTATACGGCGCGAAGGATCTCTACATGGGCTTCGTAACACTTGCTACTTTACTCTACGGGACGCGGAAATCAGCAGCGCTAGTTACGCTGGCGGGAGGCCTGTCTGCGGGGATCGATGGGTGGGTTGTTGGACAGGCGAATAGGTGGGTTGGTGGGAATGAGTGGAATCATTGGGGGTACGGGGGTGTCATGGTGGTGTTGGGGTTGGTGCAGTTGGTGGCGGGGGGTGAGAGTTTGGAAGAGAGGAGGAAGAGGGAGTGAGGTAATTAACCTCTGCGATGATGGAAGGAAGACATGCTGGATTTTTAGTTTTCTGGCATGATTTTGGCGGTGGCGCGTAGTTTATTAGGTATATCACTAATGAGTAAAGTAATACTGTCATGTTGTGTGTGTAGTGTTTTGTGAATGTGAAGTTAAATTGGTATACATACTCCGTTTGTTCTATAGTATAATTTGTCAACCAAGCACCCCTCAAAGGATCTACACTAAATTCAGAACACCAAACAGCCTTCGAAATAGGGAGCAAAACCTTAAAAGATCTGAAATAGACCTTGCATGAATCTGATCATATTGATGGGTAATTCCAAAGCTATGGCTTTCAGAATAGAGAGTCACGTGCAGCCGTGAGTCGCGTAAATTAGCCCCGAAGCTGGGCGCGTCTACTTTGATTAACATCATACCCCACAACCCAGTTCACACCAAGAGAGCATGGCGGACATATGGTGTGGAGAAATTGTGCTCCCTGATGGCAACATTATTAAAGGTAAGACTTACTCCTCTATTCCATAGCGCCTGCTAACAAGTAACAGATGTCGGTCTCGCGTCAAACAACGTCGCGTCGACTACAACCATCTCCACGGCCGCGCTCCGCTTCCTCGCAACAGTTGACACCGCTCGAATTCCTTTGTATCTCGCGACAGGCCCTAGTCTTGACGTTTGGACAACCAGCTCGGAAACAGAAGAATGGTTTCAGTCGATATTGACGAGCAAAGCCTCGAACAAGCCGAGTGCAGCTGGGCAAGAGATTACCAACGAATGGTGGACATGCGCTCGGTCGCAGTCGCCAATTGGAATCTTGGTACAAGTTGACGATGTTATTGAGGGAGGAAAATATCCAAGGATAACGGAAATATTGTTCTACGGCACGATTGCTACACCTGCCCAAACATTACTACCAACTCCGCCATCCTCCTCTCCAGACCTACCACACTCTCATCCGGAGAGACTACCTGAGCTTCGAGTTCACGCACTTCCACTATCTTCGGACTTACTCTATTCGCAAAACCTTCCTGAATTTCCATCTTTACCTGCGCCTCTCAGTCCTGCTGATCAGGAACCACAATTTCTTCCCCCTCTCCACCATCCGCAAGCAGAGCCGAAATCACCAAAGCGCAAAAGAGATATATTCGAAGAAGCAGCGATTGCTCGAAAGAAAGCAAGGGGCAAAGGTGGCGAAAGCATTGCAGCTGCTGCCGCTAAAGCCAGCGAATCCCAACGTCCTTATGCCCACCGGAAATCCATGTCTATTGATACCAAAGCTACGCCGTTCCCTGACTTCAGGCCACCTTCCGCTCCCCCTATTTCTCGACCTTCTTCCCGTCACCTGTCCCGGTCACCAAGTATCTCTTCTGATATTAGACCGCTGAGTAGGAAAGGCCTACCAGACCCTCACACGAAGCGCTCGAATTTATCTCAGGTCGCTACTGTTCCGCTTCAACCAGAGGAGCCAACAACAGAGTCAAGGAATAAAGAGGCCCTATCAAAGGTGGTTATGGCAGCAATGCGTATGCATGGACTACAGCAACGGAAACGTAGCAAGTCACGTCGAGGATCTGTCGCTCCAGGAGCAGAGTTTGCAGATCACCCCAGTGAAGAAGTTGCTGCTGAAGAAGCGGCCAAGGATGAAGAGTACAAACTTATCTACCACCAGACATTCAAGGGCGCTGTTCTAGCATTAGTAAGGGTTCATCACAATAAACTAACGAAGAATTTTTTTATGCTAACCAGGCCATTAGCGGAAGCATATATCCATCAAGCCTCTCCACTCTCAGCCTGACCGACTCCGAGATGTGGTTGAGAAGTTATTGACTATCTTCTGTACTGATCCACTAACTCAACCATTGCCTCACGAAGCGGTTCCGAATCCGTTAGCTACGCCTGGCAGCAAACAGAGACTGGGTATTCCTGGATCGACTCACAGTCAAGGCAGTCCCTTTGATTTGCCGAGTGGAGCGAAGATGAAAACCGTTCGATCAATGGCTGATAGCCACGAACATACTGGTTCGCCAGTAAACAAAAAGAAACCAAGTGAGAGCATAGTCGGGTTGACTTGAACATATGTTGCAGGCAGTCTATCGCAGCGAGATTACAGTGTTCCGCGCGACCCGTTGTCAGACATTACCGTTGCGGTCGATATTGAATGCGAAGATCCAGCATTCGAGAATATACCTTTTAACATGAACGAATATCGAGCACGGTTGTGACCTGCGTCACATTGACTATTAAGGAACTACATGTTGAGAGGTGGTTAAACACTTATCCGCTCTACTTTCTCGGACGAAAAAAGTCGTTTAGGTTTTCTCGCATCGCTTCGTATTAAGGCTGGGCACGTACGAACGCTTCGCACAACGCTTTGAACACCGATCGGTACAGTTTACCCTTTGACCAATGAAACTATGGCATAAGGAAATCAGACGATGAAGACGCAGCGGAAAGAAGCTGTTCCGAAGCTCGAACTCTAGTAATCGCTCGCACAGTCATAACTTACCAGATCAGCGCGCGGAGGCTCAACCAGTTCGTTGTACAGCCACGCTTAGCCCTAGTCGGTAGAACTTGCCCTTCGGAAGCAGTCATCAAGATTCGCTACAATGTTTTGACAGCCCCCCTTTCTGTTGTAACACCGCATGAGCGTGGCATGAGGGGAAATGGGAGCCAACTTGATGTCCTTTTAGTATCTTAGGGAATCAGCCTGTAAACAGAGGATATCGTATACTACATCACATGAATGAAGGCGGGGATGCTGCCAGGATTGTTTGGATATTCTGCAAACTTGAACTGAAAGATTGACAACAGTGAATAGATCTCTGGCAGTAGTTGCATATTGGTAATTGAAATCTAGCAACACCCATACTGTAAATTTAGAAAGTGACTGAGGTTGTAGCGAGGTTAATTATGAGCTGGTCAAGGCTGAGAAGGGATTGCTTATGCCTAGTCCATCACTGGCAACATAGCATTAATTCAAAATTCAAAAACAGCCCAAAGATTACTACATTGCACCCATAAAGAATGCAAACTACCAAGATTAAACAATATCGCGATTACAGAAAGTGAATATGCTAAACATGAAAACAGCAAAAATACCTCAACGGAACGAACGACTCCCACTATCCAATTTCCCGTCCTTCACTGTCCAACTATCCTTCCAGACTACCTCTCAAAATCTTCAAGACATCTCCATAGCCTCACCTCTCGCCTCATTCTTTTTAATCTCTTCCTTTCTCTGCTTCTTCGACCACCACCAAACACCCAAATACGCCACCGCCGCAAGACCAGCAACAACACCATACGCAATCCCACCCCCAGTTGTGTTATCCGAGAGCTTGAGTCCAGTACCTCCATTAATAACACCGAGCACAAGCAAGACTCTTCCCAGCCATACATGAACATGTCCTTTATAGTTCTTTGCATTGACTTTTGCAAAGTGTTTATGATGTAGATAGCCGAATATAGGAAGGAGGAGGAACAGGAGCGTGATTATAATGCCGAGGATGACATGACCTTGCTTCGTCAACTATTTGATTATCAGCACAGTTCTAGCTTTCCCATCACTAAAATCCAACCTGGATGAATCCACATAAATACTAGATATAATACTCACCCCGCCCTGAAGATCACTCAACCAAACACCTAATCCAAACCCAACAAGTAGCAAGAATAGACCGATGCATTGCCATATAGCGTGGAAAGTAACGGTACGAGGCAGCTTGAGGATACGCAGGATGAGGACGCCCAAGGGAAACCAGAGGACGATTGCCACGCTGATTATGATGCCGTGGGCGGCGTGGGCGGCGTTGCGAGTAGGCCAGTCGCCTTTAATTTTCGTGGGGTCGCCTATTGCCATTGTAAAGGAGCAGAGAAGGAGAGGTATATTAGAGGAGAAGCTGATTTCGTAGTGTATTTGTAGGAAACGGTGTCCGGTGATTAGAAACAAGAGCACTACTCCTGCTGCTGTTGCTCTCTGCTGCTTCAACCTCACACAACTCAACACCCCTTTTATCCCCATCACACTCGTCCGTCTTTCGTCCCATCGTATGGCACTCTATTCACCTCCTCTCCCGTCTACTACATCATCATCACATCTTACACTCCATCCATCTCGCATTCCCAACCCCCAACCAATCACCTTCCCCCAAATTCCCTTCCAAGTTCTCGGCTTCCTATGTTCCCGACGACGATATTGCGTCGTCGAATGCCAAGCCGATGGAAGTGTGAAATAGGAAGTCAGTGGGTGCGTTGGTGTTGTGTTGAAGGGGGCGGAGTAGATGTGTGCTGTGTGTGCTTTTCGAGAGGGAAGGAATTGCCGAGGGGGTGTTATACGAAGGAACCAATGGGAGGGGAGGTAGGTTTGGACGGGTACATTAATTTTTTTTCTTTATTCGAGTTAAAGAAACTAGGGAGAGTAGGTGAGGTAATGGTTTTTGGGGAGTTTTGAGTTTGGTTTCTAGTTCGGGGCCCTGTTAGGAGATTGGATTTTAGCAGGTGTTGGTGGGTTTGTTTTTCCTCCTGTCCAAAGGAAAAAGTAACATTTCAGGAAGGTACAATTGCTGTAGAAATGAATGAAAACTAATATTTAATATTTAAAGAAGAATTAATGTCTTAAGTACTATCCAGAACTTGGGTCATATCAATGTCGAATAGATGCACAGTGCAGTTGATCGGTTCAGGCTAGGCGCAAAGGAAAGAGTGATGGAAATCCGCATTTTGGTAATGACTGGAAAGATTATTGGCCAGGTTCAAAAATTTAGGCTTTATTTATTTTCCATTCATTCGAATGTTCTCTTTGTATTGTTTCTCTTTGCAGATCAAAGTTACCGACTACCGTTCAAACGAGATGTGGTATTTAGAAAAGGGGTTGACTATTTAGTAGGAGGAGGCAACTCTCGCAGTCGTTTCAGCAACCTATAAAATGAATTAAAATATTTTTTACGAAGTAAAACCACAATAAAGGATATCAAGAACGCTCTAAATATTGGTTGAAACACTTGGAGGCTGATTCTCCGTATTACGAAATTATATTTTCCTGCGAAAACAATTTGAACGTAAACACAGTCATAGTTCTTCGTCCTATTCTGCTTTGTCATATTCTTGGCAGGACTTCATGGATGAGTCAAGAGCTTTGCTATGGAGACCTGTATAAGCACTGCCATACTTATCTGGGCTTTCCTATGCTAGATTCAATCGCTGGGTAGCATTCTCTGCGAAACATTGGCTTAGTGAAGGAGGAGACCATTGCTTTAATCTAACCATAAAAATGGCTGCCACGTCCGGCATTGCCGCCTCACACACAGGTCTTGTTGCTTTAATCTTGATAAATATCAGCAGCTTAAGACTATGTACCCCGACGCGACTCTCACAATTCCCTGGAAATAAAACTCGGTGCGGAAGATGTGCATCTTTTCCCTAAGGGCATTTACGTGCCCATAGCATCCTGCGTGCTGATGTAAGAGGGAAACGTCGGAGACTTCATATCAGCCGCTGGCAGTGTTTGAGTCCGCGCAACGCCCTCTTAGAAATCAGAGTCATGCCTCGTGTCAAAATGACCCCTGAACACCTCTATCCAGAGAGCGCTAATGAAGCTGAACATTTCATTTGAATGATCCCAAGAGCCACTGCTCCGTACAGACAGAACTCGGCCGACGGAAATGAGTCTTCGGGCTTCGTTGTGGCAGATACAATTGCTGGGGATCTCAGTTGTTAAAAGGGTTGTGCCCTGTACTTGTATCTGTTAGGAAATCAGTGCAACATTGCTGATGCCTTGGACCAGAATGAGGAGATTATCAGGCAAGGGCGAATGCGGAGGGGACAACATCAGTGCAATGCGGGAGAAACTTGATCTAATATACGAGTAAGGGATACCCAGATTTGATCACTGAAGTGTGGATCGGTGAGTTATCGTAGGAGAGCGACGAACGATCCGGGTCTCCTCACCGAAGGCACCAATGACCGGCTGCATGCCTTCTATGTCTTCGAGGTTTATCTCACCTGTCGTGATTCACACTCTAGCGGTGAATTATTCATGCAAGTAATACGCGACATCAAGTTTGGGCTGGAGTATCACCTTCTCGCAACCCCGCCGTAGTTTTGTCTCCCCATCACCGTCAAAAGCAGGGCAATGTACCATTTTAGCTCACTACTTGTTCATGTCTCATAGGTCCAATTCTGCTCACGGACCTCTGGAGCCGAAACCATACTGCGCTGATGATATGACTGAAAAAAGAATCCGGGGATTTTGTTTGAGGCGATGTGCAGCGAGGCGGAGTTACTAAGCGGGGCCAAATTGCAGAGAAAGGGTTGGACAGTGCAAGCCGAGCTGAAGTCTGCCCATTGACCGAAAAGGGTAGAGACATGAATCTACGGCCGGTCGCATTGTGATTTGCCGATCCCACTGCCCTAGAGCTATCGCACTTTACATCCTTGGGGAAATCATGCTGACTGTTAGATTCCTTGCCGTAGCACTAAATCGCCCCCAGACCATGTTAGATGATCGTGTACAACTTGAAATCTACCACTGGCACGTACAAGCAGTTGTGTACGACCTATCACGACAACGAAGACTGGAGTTTGGGGTATCTAGCGGTAAAACATGGTGTGAAAATATAGTTTGACCAGTTCGAATTCGCCAGTGTTGGTGCGCGTTAGTAATATGGGAGTCATTACAAAGAGCGCCATTCATTCACTAGGGCTTGCCAACACTGCCATCTCCACCATAACACAGCTGCATATACTTAAACGATTCTTCTGCTTCCACCTTGTGTTGCTCCCTTTGTACCAATAGGTACCCCTCCAGCTGGCCCCCAAGCCACCGCGCTACAGCCGCATCTTCAGCTGAGCCTCCACTGGCCATCATGAAACCCTAGACCCCAATCCCCAACAACCCCATTATGCGGATCAGGTATATGTTCCTTCCCGTACGCCGGTGAAAGTGAAAAGCTTAAACTAGCGTAAAAGCTTATTCTCGTAACAACAAATCCCTTTAAGTCCGTGGTGTTTCTATTTCAACGTGTGCTGGCTGCTGCTGACGCTTGGCATTTACCATCACATATGCTGAATAGGGAAATGTGAAACAAACGAATGACGGTGTTTGGACGGCGAGAAACGCTTTGCCTCAGGCCATTTCTGCAAATGAAGTGGATGGGCTGTGTTGGGTGGAGGAGTTGATGCACAGCACAGCACAGTAATGAGGTCTGCGTTGGCTTCGTTTTGTGCATAACGCTCGAAGTGGAAAACCCGCCCATTTCGCCTATGGGTCTCACTATTTGATGGGCTGATTCTGGGCCTTGGAACACTAAGAGCCCAACAGCCAATTTGTGAAATGTGCATGGAATGCTGTGTCACTTGAAGGTTATATAGGGCCTCCATCACCTAGATTCTGGTTCATCATCAAGGTCCTACTTTCAAGCACTAGGCAACATACACAGATTCTGTGTTGAATCTTTCAAGTCTTCTATTTTGTTTCCTTGTGTTGTCTCACTGTATATTGGTTTCTCCTACCACTAGCTTTGTTCTCCTCTTCATCCTCATATCTTTCATTCCAAAATGGGTCACGAAGGCCACCATCACGAGGAGAAGCAGCCTTTAGGTTTCTTTGCTTCTCCTCTCCACGAACCATCTGCCCACCATGAGAATCCTCATTCTAGTCATGCCTCCGCAAATGACTCCGACGTGGAGAACCAACACCAAAAGCCGGCACACTCTCAAGAAGTACCTTTCGGAAACATGGACTGCTCGTTGCATGATAGTCCAGCTTTCCACAGGCACGCCGAAGCCACCACTTCTGAGCTGTTCTACGACCTGTTCTTCGTCGGTATGTTAACCATGTTATCTTTCGTACCAGTAACGAACAAATCTAACTAACAACCTACAGCAAACTTAACAACATTCACCTCAATGCTCGAAATCAACGACAGAAACTCCCTAACAGCCTACATCGGATTCTTCGCCCTCCTCTGGCTAACATGGTACCAAGTCTCCCTGTACGACATCCGCTTCAGCACCGACTCCGTCTTCGAACGCATCGCAAAAGCTATCCACTTCGGCGTCATGGTTGGCTTCGCTGTCATCGGTCCCCAATGGAAACCAGGCCAAGAGATCCCGGACTACAAAATCTACAAAGCCTTTGGTCTCATCCTCATGGTGTCGCGTATCACGCTGTTTTGCCAGTACGGCGTAACGCTTTTTTATACGAGGAAGTATAAGAAGACGATAGTCCCGTTGGCACTGATTATGAGCTCGACACTTGTGGCGGCGATTATTTATGGAGCGTTGACGCCTGGGTTTCCGAAGACGAAGACGGTGTTTGATCCGGAGCGCGGTCGCGACGTTGGTATTGGGCAGGATTCTAGCGTGTACATTGCTTGGTATATCGTTGGTATACTCGAGACGCTGCTCACTGTCTCGGTCTCCTGCTTCTGGCGCGTCATCAGCTTCAAGGGAACGCACATGGTTCAACGCATGTCGCTGCTCACTCTCATCATTCTCGGAGAAGGCATCATTGTCATCTGCAAGTCGATTTCCAAGATTGTTAAGAACGATTGGTTGTGGACGGCTGCTGTTGTCGGTCAGATCATTGCAGCTGTCTGCATCATCTACTTCCTCTACATGCTGTACTTTGACCGCCTCCAGGAAGAGCATTTCGGAAGCATCAAGCAACAAGCATGGAGTTTCCTACACTTCCCGCTGCACACTGTTTTGGTCTTGGTCTTGCAAGGTATAAGTCTGTTGATCATCTGGCGTCAAGCCGTCCAAGCTATAGACGGGCTCGGGTCCGCCTGGGTGCCTGCAATTGACGGTCTCATAAGCGGCGCGTATCATTCAGGCGATGAATTTGTCAGTGACATGAACGCCTCTGCCTGGGGTCAAGTATATGACTACATTCCCAAGGGCGTCGACGCTTCCAAGGAAATCAAACGTATTGATGAGGCCTGCTACGCCATGATCGCGGGGCTTGAATACGTCTATGTTCCTGGCACGGGGATCTCCGGTGACAACGAGACGGCATTTAACCAATTCTACGATGGATACAATGAACTCTTGTCTGCTACGTTCAAGACGCTATTTGACACATTCAGCGTCACTGTACCCAAGCAGAAGGGCAAAAAGGAGGGGACCGCTCCACCGGATTTTGAGGCCGTTGTCAACCAGTACTATGACGTGTTCAAGCTTGTAGTTTTCTATGTCTTCATTGCTGTAAGTAAACGTCTTCTGTCACTATCGATGTTCGCAGTGCTAACGCAGATTAGGGTGGTCTTTCTCTCATCATTACCACGATTCTTGGTTTCATCTCACTACCCAAACACCAGCATCGCGTGGCTGAGTACATCCGACTAGGCATCAATGGAGTCATGGGCGTGGGTCTCTGCCTTGTCGTCTTGATCAAGACAAACCAAAACAGTCGCGACAATTATATGGAAAGTGCCTGGATGATTCCAACTATTTGTTTGATTATGTTCATCTGCGTCATCGTCAACCACATCCGCAAGCCAAAGAGCAAGACTCACTAGGTGAATAACTGTTCTGAGCTGTGATAGAAATATGGGGGGTGTTTGATCAATGGGGGAGGGTTTGGGAATACTGGGTCCTCGCCCATACTTATTCTTTTTCATTTGAGTCTCAAAATTGTCGTTATTAGAGCGTTCTTTAATATAGCATCAAGGAGTATAGTTTGAAAATCTAATATGTATTGGTCTTATTTTGGCCGTTATAGTAGCCGCGTTGTCGTCATTATCTCGTGTCCTTTGGTACATCAGCACCTATACGCACAGTGTTTCTTGCTTTCATGCAGAGAAGGATTTGCGTGCTTTCCTTTTCTCTATAAAGTTCCGCCCGATGGTTATCACCTCGTTTCTTCTTCATCCATCTGCATCTGTATGCGCATCGCCTCTTGCTCCCAAAAATCCGCGATTTGCTCCGCGCCTCGTGCACCTCCAAACTGAACATCGCCTTGGGCCATGTCTCCTTCTGCCATATCCATTAGACGTCCAACGCAGCCTTTGTTCCGTTTATCGTTGAAATGGTTATAAGGATTGCCAGAATCAAGCCACGCACCACAGAGGTAGCAGAAATGCGTTTTGCACTGCGAGCACGTCATATGGTTGCAACCGTACGATTTTTGGCAAGGCACCGAGCAAGTCGGACAAGGGGAGGTATTCTTGAGAATGAAGTTCAGCGACTGTTGGTCTTCCTCTGAGAGTTGATTTGCGTCGCGTGGTTCACAGCGCGCAAAATCCCCGTGCCAGGATGCAAGACAAACTACACAGAAAGCGAGATTGCAATCTTCGCAGACTGCCAGACGGTCCATGCCTCTGACACCAACAGGTCGCTTCTTGACTTCAGAATCGGGGTGTGCGCCATCTTGTGGCGCCTGGTTGCTGTCTTCCTCGGCCTCAGAGTCGGATTCATCCATTTGGGTGACATCGGTGATCTTGGGATATTTGTCGGTTCGCATAGCCCCCTGACACCACATCCGGGGGCAGTAGATCATGTTTGGGTCGGACTCAATCTTCTTCTTCCGTTTGATCTTTGCATAGCGTTCCACAGTCTCCCGCGACAAAGGAATCTCCAGAAGCTCCTTTGGCGACAAGAGTCGGTCTTTCTTCCGGCGGTCGGTGACCGTATTTCCTGTTTTTCCGCACTCCGTGGACATACACTTGACGTTGTTGACCTCGCCCTCTGAGATGCAATTATTGTAGTAGTCTTGAAGGCAAGCCACACAGAAGACGTGACTGCAGCGCGACATGCGATAGCACGCTGAGCCTTTTTTCGGCTCCAAGCAGACCTCGCAATCAAATGTCTCTTTGTCAAATTTCTCGCGTTTGGTGCGCTGATTATATTCCAATAGCTCAGTCTTCCACTTATCCTTTAGTGTAAGCGTGGTGAGCCCAAAACATATCTCCGCCGACTCTTGGAGGGAGCACAGGTATGCAAATAGCATTGTTCCACCACCATATTCCTCCCATAATTCCTTGCCATCATTCTCGAGCTTTTTCAAGACCTCGTCTGGCAACCACAACGGGGATGTTGAGAGGTGTAAGTTTGGTGGGGCGTCTACGGGGTATTCGGCGGGGAGGGATATTTCGATACGAAGAGGAGGTAGGTATGCGAGTCTGTGGCTTTCTAGATCGGGTTCAAATGTAACTGGGAGTGGGATTATAGGGGCGACTTCGAGGTCGATGTGAGCGGCATGCGAACGGGAAGGGTCGAGGACCAATTCGGGGTATATGGATTGGAGAGTGCTGAGTTCTTCGGCGCGCTCGTCGTCGGTATCGGGATCCGCCATGGTGGGAGAAAATGTGGTGAAGAAGCCCTTGAGATCTTTCCTAATTGATATGTTTCTGTCTGTGAAGTGGGCGTGGCGGTCACCTACCGCTTCATCTTATCATCCGAGGAGGCGAAAAGTGACAATTTATACGGAGCTTGCGGAGATAATATGCTGCACCAATTGCGAGTGACTCAGGCCGACCTGAAAAAGGCGTGAAAGGATTGGCTGAATCGGACAGCGGAGCACCTAATAGGGTGCATTCTGAGTCAAAGGAAAGGGCTGTAATTTGTTGGATTTGTACTGCTTAGGCTATTTGGTTCAAGTGTGCGACAACAAAAAGAGGTGAGGGCGGAGGTACTGGTGAGGTCTGCGCCACACACAAGTGATTCACCAGCTGACCGGCCAATCAGTGTGCGAATGCCAAGCCCAAAGGCCTATGACGGTTCTAGCTGCTCAAGCCTCGCCGAAAAGTGCCGTCGTCATCGTGGCTCTTCACTTGTGCATCCTCCTCACACACTTGCATCCACGCCAGCCATGGACATGGAGGACGCTCCACTTGCCTCCTTCTCCCTCACCCACGTCCATTATGTGTGTTCACCACGTCAAAGTCCCATGCGCTTGTTTGCTAATTCTAGGAGAACCCTGCAGACCGACTCTCCTACCTCTGTGCATGGCTCGCCCTCGTGCCCCAAGGGCTCTGCGTCGTCTACGCAACCCTGATCTGGTCCAGTCGCGAGGTTGAGATTCTTCTAATGTTTGCCGGTCAAATGGCGTGCGAAGCCCTCAATTGGTGCTTGAAGCGGTATATTAAAGAGGAGCGCCCAGCTGGTAAGAGCATCATTCCGCCCAAGCTTCTTCAAATATGTTACTGAGGTCTGGCAGAAATGCACGGAAAAGGCTATGGAATGCCATCTTCCCACGCTCAATTCGTTTCCTTCTTCTCCGTATCGCTAACCCTGTTCCTCCTCTTCCGACACGTCCCGCACCCTACCGAAACCCACACCCCATTCACCTTCTCCCAGCGCTTCCTCTTGTCCCTACTGGCTCTAACCTCGGCCGGAGCTGTAGCTACTAGTCGGATATATTTGAACTACCATACACCTAAGCAGGTCTTGGTAGGCTGCGCTGCAGGAGCATTATTCGCTGTGTTTTGGTTTGGGTTCACCACCTACTTAAGACGGGCTGGATGGATAGAATGGGGATTGGAAACATATCTAGCAAGAGCTTTCCGGGTGCGTGATTTGGTGATTCAGGAGGATTTGGTCGACTCTGGATGGGCGCGGTGGGAGGATAGACGACTTAGGCGCCAGGGTTTCCGGGTCCAGGGCAAGAAGACCAGATGAACGTGACCCGTACCTGCATATTCTTCAGTTGAGCACTTTGAAACTCATAGATGCCAAGCATACTTCACCAAGCCAACCCATAAGCGGAACTATGGTACATTTAGAGAGATTGAACATGAGAATAACTACATCATGTTCCCGTTCACCATGACGAGATATTGTAAAGGCTGTTTTACAACACCGTATCTGCTTTCTTGCCTATAGAGAGCCTTCATATCTCGTCCTCCTCTTCGTCAAAATCATCCTCCTCCCCCATATCATAAAGAATCCTGCCCCCTTCACCGCCCTCTCCCTTCTGCGCATCAAAATACGGAAGCACCACACCCTCCCTCGCCTGCTTCTGCTTCTCCGTAAGCCCCAGATTAAACGTTGACTCAATCTCGCCATCCCCTTTAACATCTTCCTCCTTGCCATCCTTCCTATTGTACATCGGCTCCAATTCCAACAACGTAACAAACTCCTGCTTCAACGTCCCAACACGCATTCCCCCCTGACCAGGACCATAATCCTCCTTCCTCGCCGCCCGCAAGAAGTACGTCTCACTTTCCGGCCGTCCAGATTTCCGCCGAAACTCGACATCAAGAACGACACCACGGGCATCGTTCGCGTGAAGATCCTGAACCACACCTTCCGCCTCGTTTAACAGCCCATGCATCGGCTCTGGCAAACTACGTTCTCTAGCGGCCTTCGCAGACAGCACGTGCGCGAACGATCTACACGTTATGATTGTCGTGGCCATGTACTTCAGCAGATCGAGTGGTAGGGGAGCATATGCGTTTGTAGTATCTTGTGAGGGGAGTATATCGGTGTGGTATGTTCCTATGAGGGTAGCAGAGAATTCGCCGGCAATGAGGTTGAAGAGCGAGGACATGCCTGTGTTTTTTGTCGTGAGAAGGTCGTGCAGGGAATCGATTACAACGAGACTTTCTTTTCCGTTTGTTTTTGCTGTGCTGAGTGCTTTCTTTAGGTCTGAGAGGATTTGCTCGCGGGTTAGATCCGTGTAGCATGGGATGGTGACTATTGGTGGGGGGAGTCGAGTTGTTTCGAAGGATAGGAATGTTATGTTGACGTTGCGGGAGAGGGCGCGTCGGATGATTTCGTTTATTAGTGGCACTGCGCGCTGGTTTAGGTCGTCTAGGATGAGGGTGAATGGGGAGGTGTTGGGCCGGGTGTTGAGGATGCGGGAGATTAGTTGGATGTAGTGGCGCTGGTATTGCGCTGTGTTTGTTGGGTGGGGCATCTTGGTCTTCTGAAGCCTCTAGGAAAGCGGCTATTTGGAATTTCGAAGTTTGTGCGTTTGTGTTAGGAAGTGCTGATGCTAATGGTGTTGGGTTGGTGTGAAAGTTGAGAATTATCAATGGATAGTGTACTACAAAGAAATTAGTAAGTTGCAAGGTAGAATGATGAGTTAGAGTAGATTGGAATTCTGAGTAATAGAAAGTAGATTTCCTGGGAAGAAGACAAAATATGTATCCCAGTAACATTCGATGACTGTGAGGAAGAATATTCGAAATCAAATCGAGAGGTTTGTGAGGCCAAATAAAGAAAGGAGAAAGGAGAAAAGACTGGGCACTATAAAGCTTACAGGAATTCAGATTAAACAGCAAAGTTAGGGACATACCTTAATTCAGTCAGGGCGAGGATTGACTGTGATATGTGCTGTGGCGGGATGAATCCATAAAGGTAACTCTTAAGATACGTAAATTCTGATTATATGCAGCCGAGAATGAGTTTATTAAGTTTCCAGGCTAGTAATAAGCAGTTTTGACAAGCCTTTCTGACATTCATGCATAGTCTTGGTAGAGCGTTGTTGTAATAGATTTGGGGTGGTGAATTGCCAAAATCAATTTTGGACTCATCTAAACCTAAACAGGAATAGCGCCATCGGCGTTAGGCAAATACACTGCCGTCCCCGCAATCTGCATTCAATGCGACGGCGCGCCTGTGCATGGTTCGCAGGACCTCCAGTATTTAGACATTTGGTCTCCAAGTCAAAATACACGGCAACAATGACGGTCTGGCTGCTTCGTATAAAGTCATGACGCAGCAGGGCACCGCACAATCGTCTTCTTCAAGGCCTCCACGCCCGCGCTCCCCGCATTTCCCTCCCCACAATGCGCCCCGTGTTTGGTTCATCACTACGGGGAGCTCCCCTATTTCAATTGCTTTAGCGCGTCAGGTGCTCGATCACGGGGACTATGTAGTTGCAGGGGTGTTGCCCACTGAGTTTGAGAAAAGAGAAGGGCAGAGCGAGGACTTCAGGGCCTTTCTGGAGGATGTCAAGAGAACTGAACGCTGGCGGGAACGGCTGAGAGTTGTGGGCTTGGATGGACGGTATGATCAATTTCTCCCCAAGAATAATCTGTATCTAGACTAATCGAAACGTATATAACAGTGTCGTTGGCCAATGTCAAGCAGCCATAGCAGAAGCAGTGGAGGCTTTTGGACGCATCGATGTCTTATTAGGCAGTACCACGGAAGGTAAATTCCCTCTGATCATGTTGTCATTGAGATCATCCCTCCACTAACGCCTCGGTACAGCTGTCATAGGTGCGGTGGAAGAGCTAGGGCAGAGCAGCAGGACTATCACACTTGTTCAGGACACCTTCGAAACGAATTTCTTTGGAAATGTCAACATTATCAAAGCTGTTCTGCCAGTGATGCGAGAGCGAAAGAACGGCCATGTTATTATGTTGACTGGGATAAGTGAGTATCGAAAGAGATAACATTCCAAATTCGACACTGACATTCAATAGCGGGTCACCTAGGTACACCGGGGTTGAGCATGTACTGCTCCTCACAGTGGGCAATTGAAGGATATTGTGACGTATGTTACCCTCAGCAGTATAAAACAAATTTGGCATTTTCTGATAAAACCAGAGTCTCGCATACGAGATCGCGCCATTCAACGTCAAAATGTCCATTGTCCAGGCCAACATGGAAGTCAACGTTCTCACCAACCGCATGACATCCGTCCCACCCATGCCAGAATACCTAGGAGCAGAAAACCCGGCGCCTCTCGCCCGCGACATCTTCTCGGGGCTCCTCGATAAACTCGATCAAATCAACAACCCTTCCGCATTTGCAGAAGACAAGTCACCATCTGAAAGCATTTCACCCATAAGTCCCAACAACACCATGCACGAACCTTCCACGGGCGATCTTCTCAGCTCCGATACTATTACTTCGCTTTATGCGCCAATCCCAACTGTTGTTAAGGGTTCACTTATAGCAGAGACGGTTCATGCGCTTACTGCTATTGGTGGTCATGATAATCCTCCAGCGAGGCATATTGTAGGCTTTGAGGGTATTACTGCGGTGCAGGAGAAGCTGAAGACGACAAGTGAGGAATTGGAGGACTTTATTGAAGTAAGTAATGCGGTGGATATTGCGCATGAGACAGATGATCATCCTACTGGACTGTCCCATTAGTCTTACACCACAAATACACTTCGATCAACCGTTTGGGCAATGTGCAAGTTTTCCAGCAGACAGATGGCATTGAATTGACTATAGTGGGAGCTTCAAATGTCTTAGGACAAGTTTCTAGCTACAAAATATTGACAGAGAATAGAAGGTTATGGACAAAAAGAGTCCGTTCTAATTCCACCAAACCAAGACCGAGGCGATGAAGGAATACCCCCAGAACCTTTCCCGCAAGTACCATAGGCATTTAAAGGCCACGCTTCTTAAGCCAGAACATAGTGGAGTTGGTGCAGGCGTTCTCATCTATATTGATTGCATCAGCTATTTGATTCACCCCACGTTTTCCTGGAAGTCTTACCGCAGTAGTCGAAGCCGGCTTTCTGGCAGGGGGTGGGTTCCCTGTAGTAGTTGGGGCCAGGCTCATTGCAAGCAACCAATTTCTCGGTGGCACAGGCGCCCCAAGCATCCTCGTTGTGGCAGTCGGCCTTGGGTTGGCAAGCGTATGCTCCGCTGTCGTTGCAGCCGGCAGGGCGACCGCTGCAGACCCATCGGCGAGAAAGGAGATGGGCGGGGCTCGGGTCAGCGATGGCTGAGGAGACGAGGAGCACGGCGGCGATGATGATGTTCTTCGACAACATTTTGATGTTGGTTGAGGAAAGATCCGCGAAGATTTTTGGTGAGAAGTTAGAGAATGATTGGGAGTTGGTTGAGTGAAGGCCGATTGAGTAGAGTCTGAATGGGTTGGTGCATGATTGAATGAGCGAGATTACGCTTCCTTTTATATTCTAGGCAGATACTCTAGTTTCTCTGTCTCCAAGCTCTGGAAAGCTGTCTGTGTGTAGTGGTGAGGTGTGGGTACGTCCAATTCTCCTAGTCGGGCAGGGTTTAGGCTGATCGGACTTCGGACCCAAGCTTCACACTTTCGAATACGAGCGTAGTACTTAGATGCGATCTACATGCTGAATACGTTTGTGCAATCGAGAACATCAAAATTTCCTAATTTTTTGGATTTGAGCGTTCCTGTCTGTGACCTACAGAGCCTTGAGATTGCCATTGTATCACATTCTTGAATTGCAACGCACGAATCAATGTCGTGACATTGTCGGCATTGCATGCCTTGGTTCTCTACATACTCTGGAAAAGGAACAAACGAGAAATATACCAGTGCGAATCGATTGTTGAGCAACACAAGCCACTGCCTCGTGGAAAATCATAGCAGTCAATACAGGTAGACTACGAGAAGAAAATTCCAGAACTATTGGCACACATATTAAATTTTAATCGTATTACTCGCACAAAGCACACACAATTTACGAAGTCCGACATTGTTGTACCTGGGAACCGTACACACTTTACGGGTTCCCAGCCACATGTTCTATCCGAAGTCAATCGATGCGACAAAAAGTGAACGCAACAGCAAGATAGATTAACCCAAACAAAAACACCGCTATCAAATCCAGCATAGTTTCGGACATGCAATGGACTTCAAAACCAGATATACGAAGTCAAGACCGTCGCCCGTATGCAAAGGCAACTCACCGTACGCTCACGGAGCGCTCTCTCGGCCTTGCACACCATTGTTCTGCGCTCGAAATTTCTCTCTCAAGCTTTTCCAGCCCATATAGCTTCGCTTTCCCTCTAATCGTTTTACACCCAGCTCAATCTTCGCGTTGCGGTACCAAACCAGCCATATGACAATCACAAGTACCGTCAATGGCCCTGCAATAGCCCACAACAGCCAGAAGTCTCGTGAGACTTCCATATGATATGGCGCATCATCTTTGAGTCTGATGAGTTGGGTGCCGAAGACAGCTGCGACCGTTCCGAGAGGCATGAAAATAAGCGTCATTACCGCTATAGTCTTCATGCTTTGGTTCTCTGACTGCATGATTCGACTATCCCCTTGGGTGACTAGGTTGAACGAGAGTTGAATTATGTTGGTCATTCGTTTATCCAGGCTCGATAACCGACGCTGGGTAGACTGGAAAAGTGATTTTCGGTAGTCAAGAGCCTGCTGCGTGGATTTCTGCCATGGATTGGGTTTATCACCAGATACAATCTGATGGTCCGTACGTAGATTGTCAAGTGTAGCAAGAGCCGCTTCACAGTTCTCTCGCAGATATATGGTATGCTTGGCAAGATTGTGCAACCCGGTAAAATGTTTGCCATCTAAGGCTTTGCTCGCTTTTCCTGGCGTGCTCGCTATTCCTAAGGTATTCTGATCCATTAAGTTAGCCTGCATCCATTATGAAACTTCAGAGAACATACTGTTTCTATTTTTCCGAAGATATCGGACACCACCCAAGCAGTTTCATCCATAGTCTTGAACATCTCTTCAAATACTATCTCAAGCAGTACATATGGATCCTGGAGAATATCCTTGCAAGTGGCGATATGTTTCAACCTTTGAAATCGACTTCCGAGAGTTGCCGGTGCCCCAAAGCAGAACAGTGTAACGCGTTGATCATTATGAATTTCATTTAGCGTAGTATCGCTGTTGGAGTTCATTGATCCGTTCTGCGTAGAGCTTGCCTCTTTCATGCCTGAAATTTTCAAGACGAATCCAGGCTTGATCCACGTGAAATTTGCCTGGCTTTGGCGCGTTGGATCGTTGTCTTCGCCTTGCTTGTGTCCAGCCCCTTCGTCGCTGAGTTTCTGAACTATACGACGCTGTCCGGATTCCCCTTCGGTAGCCAAGTCCTTGCATAGCAAGTGGAACCACAGATATCTGGTGCCATCGACATCGATCCGACTCGAGAAGGACTGCGAAACATTTTGTCGACTTTCCGAAATGAACGCGCTGGGTATGGCGAACTTTTCAAAAAGCTCAGCTAAACCATTGCCATACTTTGGATGTGGAATGTCTCGGTGAGCAAAACTATAAGTTCCATTCAGTATGAACTTGGCCGATATATGGCTTTTTGAAACTGACATTACTCGTACATCTGGAGTGTTCTTCTCCAGTTCTTGAACGGACCTGATGCCATCACGTTCGGTTACGTGTGGAGAGTTTAAATTCCATTCGAGCAGAAGCATAGGCAGGGAATTTGAATCGGAGCCTACTGCTGTTTGACTATTCGCATTGCGCACATCTTGTTTGAATGTTTCAAGCGGCTCATTGTCCACAGTGAGGCTTCTGAATTCTTTCATGTTTGGTGCTGCTCTGAGTATGCAATAATGTAGTCTAGCGATGATAAATATACGGAGCAATTCTAGAATGGAGTTTACCCTAAAAGGAGAACTGGGAAAAGCGACAATAGAATATGGCTCAAACTATTCGTTTGGCTTCAGCCTGAGGCTGTTACTTCAGGAGCTACTGCAGGAGTGAGCGTGCATTGATTCACCCTCCCCTGGCACGCCAGAATCCTATTCTCCGCGGCTATGACCGGGATATCTTCAGCTTTCACCGGAAATGGACAAAATTTATGCAACATCAGAAGGCTGGAAATTAATTCAGCCGCCTCTGTCCTACACTGGAAAGTAGAGCGCTACACAGAAGAGGAGGCAGGTGGTAGTGGCGCAAGGCTGAGAATCCAACAAAACCAATTAGCGAAGATTTTTAGATCAGGCTTAAGCGGGATACCCACTGCCTGTGTCATTTCTGGTCCTTTGGATTATCAATCTCTATGGATCCAGTAATCACGGGTGCATTCGGTGATGGACAACGCTTTTTGTTTCTCTACGATTTTTTGGTGTTTTCTACAGGTATTACGACAATGCAGGACGTTCTAAGCTAATAAATGCCTCCTAAACCCTCCTCATTGAATATTGTCATTGGCAGCAGACGTCTCACAAGCTTACAGGGGTATAGATTGGTGAGCCAGAGGCAGGTGTTCTCGTCCCTCGAGCATTATTTACCGAGCGCCACAGTGCTCCGCGGCGCATTTGGCCATGCAGGCTTCCGCCCCACATACGGTTTGTGAGAATCCTATCATTGACAAAGGATTCCATTTTCGGTGCCATGAGACGGAGGTTCCCGTTCTCGCCGTGTACGGAAGGTATGTGACTAGGCCAGGCGGTTTCAGGCAAACTGTTCGTCCATGGAGCAGACTCCGGGTGTAAAGCAGCGGCTAATTTTAGGCACTGGCTTGATTCTGGGCACTCATAGATGTTTCCCATACGCCATGGCTACATGTTCCCACCAATCTGAAAAAGCCGATGTGCCATACCTGCAGGTTTGTGTAAATATTGGAGTGTGCGTTTTTGCTGAATCGCAACACCAGGAGAAAGGCATGCTAGGATTTCTATACACAGGATGCTTGTGAAATTGCCAGGGTGTGGCTGAAAGTAATGTCAGGTGCATGTTTGGAAGACTTCCAGGCCCAAAGAGACTGAAGGACAGTCTCAATGTCGAAATGATGGCCGGCCCCTATTCTTTGTGTTCAGCCTGATGCATTCAAGTTGTGACGATATTTAAGGACTGGCGTTGCCCTCCTGCGCAAACTGAAATATTGTAAATCAACCATTTTAGCTCTCTTCATTACCATCGACTCTTTTGTGTTCAAAAAATCCTACTTTTATGGTATAGTCTATCACCCGAATCCGGAGCCAAGCTTATGATATAGCTTTAGGCATATGCTTCACCCCCTCCAGGGAGACACGGTGGAGGCTTTGACTTAAATAGCCCTAGCGGCGTGTTTGCTCCCACTGGTTCACATAGCCAAACCATCTCTGTTAGTTCAAACCCTTTCTGGCTAAGATACATGAAAACAGCTCTAAACTGTACAGGGTCGACCTCTTCATTGTGGGGGAGGGAGCTTCGATCCAAATTCTCCATTTCCAAACCCAACGGTGACTGTTCAACCAACATCAGCCCCAGCTCAAGGCCCCGTTTACCAGCGACAAAACTACTCTACGTATCAGGTCAGTACGCAAAACAAGAGTTCAAAGAATAGTGACTAACGTTATCATCAAGGGATCTCCGGTCGTCAACGCTAGTCAGAGCTACCAATCCGCCACCTACCCCCCTGCATATAACCCTCCACCTGGGATCTTTACTCAGTTCTGTGGTTGCTTCCGTTGAGAGTAACAACACTACATTTGCTAAAATGTCCGCAAAACAAGCTCAGTCCTCGGCCTACGAGATTGGACCTGTGGCTAGCACTGTCTACAGTGCCCCCAATGGCTCTTATCAGAACCAAGGCGACCTTCCTGTGCAGGAAAATCCATACGGCAAGCAATATGGGCAAGCTACTGTATGTATCCAAAACTTTTATTTTTGCTTCGCTAATCGGCCTAGCCACGGGGATCCACGAAATTGAAGGGCTATCTGCATATATTCGACCCCCATACCATAGTCAAATGGCAGCATCCCATGTTCTATAGTGAGCAGCAGATGTGACTCAAAACTAAGAGGCTATTCACTAAAACAAAGAACAGGAAAACCTGGGCTTTCATATCACAAGCTTTCGCAACATCGACATGTGGATTGGTTCGACCGAGTACATGCAGGAGACTACGATGATCGTTACATTTCATCTTTCGATGGCAAAGTCAGCAAGCTGGTTGTTCAAGCTGTTGACGATATATACGACAACACCATGAACAGTACATGGAGACGTACCTTCATCCGCAACATTGCTCCCTTGTACCTTAGGATTGCAAATTGGCCGATGAACCACGTAGACTATACTCGCAATGGCGGTAAACCAACGAGTGAGGGTATGTGTATTCTCACCCCAAACAGCAATATGGAACGCTAACAAAGCCAGATTACCCAATGCTGATCATGAAATGGATCGTCGCATCATTTGCAATCACCTTCGTGGTATGTACCTATGGTACATCATGCTTTCTTCAAAGATCGTTCTAACAAGACCTTAGATCGGTAGTCCTACCCCTGCTACTGTTCCCTTGAGAAATAACGGCCTATACGACCCTTTCCCATATAAATACATCGGATATCCCAAGGTCACGAGTAATTCGCTAGAGCTGGATAATCCGCGAAGGCACACTTTCAGTGAAACCAATCCTGTGGCAGAGCGGGTGTTGCGGCCAAGATACTTGTGTTTCCTCAGAGAGCCTGGCCAGCATGCGATGATCATGAAGGTTGACGACTGGATCCAGCAGTACAAGTCTGACAGGAACTTGTCATATGTCTTTGTGGCATACACAGCCGAGCAGTTCCGGACCACAGACGATCTCGTTGCTCTTCATCAGATTGCTGATGCCGCAGCCCGTAATGCTGGCGTGATGGCATACTGGGTCGGCTGCTCTTGTATGCCGGATCCCGACGAGATGCAAGAAGATGTACGTATTAACGTTCGAAGATTGTTTTCTTTCTTATCAGCTAACCTGACTAAGGTATACCGCATCTGCGACGTTATTAGAGGCGCACAATCCCTAGCTATCGCAGTCGGTCGTGCACCGCATGATCCTCAAAGCACCAACACTACAGAGCTGATGCTCCAGCAATGGGGTAAACGTATCTGGACATTTCCAGAGGTGCTTTTAGCACCGTCCGGGCGGGATATCAAGGTATATACCCGCGGCACAGATCTTATGAATCCGCTCTTGGTGCCCAAGAATCAGTTTGCTGCCGAAGTGTGGAAAGGCGATGCACATGTCGCACGTCAGGTGAGCAGACTTCCACACTAAACACTATCTCATGGCTAATATAAAAAGCTTGTCGATCATTACGAGGGCAACTTGATCTTGAACCAGCTCGAGCTCGTTACACTTGCCCTTGAATGCCTCCATAAGCGAGACACCACTCAGTATCTCCATGGCGATCATAGTTACGCACTGATGGGGCTTCTACGAGTTCGACCCAGAATAGATCCAACTGACTCAGCGTTCCAAGCCTTTGCCAGGTGAGTAATACTAGGCTAACTCTGTGTTTTGAAACGAATCAACTAAGTGTTCTAGGCTCTCCTTAGCAAACGGTAGCGACAAACTACTGGAGCGACTTATATGTGTACTCCCAAAGACACCGAACCAACCATGGCATTCAATGGACGATGCTTACAATGCGAAGCTCTGGGACATTCTTCCCCAAGAGTGTAGTATATCCGGTGTAGGCACTGACGACACAATCATCCTGGACGGATGCCGAGCGTCCAACGTCCGTTGGAAGTCGTTCCATGCTGTCGCCGAAATCCGTCGCCCAAGTTGGAAACGCTGGATCGCGCAGAGACTTCTTCGCGTCGGGGGCATTGTATTCTGGATATCCATCGTGCTCATGGCTATGCCTTACCTTCGCATCGTCGGAGTGCCACTCTTCATTTACTCGCTCATTCTCATGGGAATGTCTCCATATCTCATCCGTGTCTTCTACCTCGGAAAATTTTGGGGTCAGCAAGGTTGGCTCTTTGGCTTCGAAGGGTACATGGATATTGAGACTATTGAGACACAGATCTTCGGTGCTAAGATGGGCCGAATGAAATGGTCTCCATTTGGTAGTCCGCTGTCACGACACCATAGGAATGAGCACAATGAGTGTGTGCCCGACGATCCTTGTTCGGATCCCGCCACCGCAGCGTTGGTGCAAAAGTGTAAGAGTGCAGCGCCTGGTGAGCAGAGAGTATTTACTCTCGTGGATACTGGTATGTTTATTCTACATGCTGTGTAAATTTAATGTGACAATGTACTAATGAGCATACAGGCAGTATGACCGTTACTCTTTTCCTCGCGGCCCGCCCTCCAGTCTGTTTCCTTCTCGCAGGTTCTGAAGGAGGAATGCAGCGTGCCATTGGCTGTTCCTATGACTGGGCAACAGCCACTTTATATCGTGAGACTGTTTTGAGAATGGAGACGCCTATTGCAGATAAGATGCAACGGATCAATCGGGTAAAGATTGGGTTCAATCGAGGCTTGCACTCTTACGGTCCATTTAATGAGGTGGGCGAAGCCAAAGGTCAACGGATATGATGGAAATATATGAGGGATTGAATGACCTATGGTGAAAAGAACGATTTCACGGTTTCATTTCTATTTGTAATATCTAGTGTCTGGCTCTCTCATTCTTCTTTTTCTTTATTCTGAATAGTCGAATCTCACTCTAATTTGTCAAGGTGGTATTGATCAAAGAACAATGATGGTGAACAATCTTGCAAAACAGAACCAAAGTACCTGTCGCACTAACAAGCCGCATACTGCTCAGCCAAGTCCTTACGTTATCTGGATTCTCGCACGAGAATCTCTCGAACTAATTGATGAGATGACTTAATTTAACCTTGGTGCTTACAAAATGCAGACCTTAATGCGAAAGGGCTAAACCGGGACATAGCTTCGTATGTACTGAACGCCCAGAAAGGTTTCCGAGAGCCGTGTAGTCACCCGTTCTCACTCGTTCAACTATAAGAAACAAGGGCCCATATGTGCAATTCATACTAACGATCGCGGCCACAAAGCTTCAGTGCACATCACCTCGTACGTACCCTGCGCACTTCCGTCTTCACAGTCTGAAGGGTACATACGAAGTCCTCATCTCCACGACATCGCGCAACCTGCTTTCATTCATCGCTCGTCATCTTCATAATCATGAACTCCAAGAATAATCGCCAGGAAATAAGTAGTAGCCAGAGAAGAGTATAAGATGACGCATCCCAGTGTAGCTCTGTTAATCACCCAACCTGAAAGCTGAGTTGCCGTCTTTACACCATTTACCTAAAGTGGGAATTTTCAGATCGGGCTTCTTTTCGTTACAAATGTAGTATCCGAAGCATGAAGCCGACTTATGTGCCCATCATTGGGTTTGCTTCTACAGCAGCAAGCCATCTGCGCTGCAATCACGAGGAGTTCCAAGCCAAGGAAATACAACAGTAGGGACATGCACAGCTGTTCAGTGCGCCCAGGACTCTTTCGCATTTACCTTCACGGTGAGAATTTCTTGAAATATTGAAGATTTCATTCGTTAAGATTACACAGTGCGGCTTCCCCCTGTACCTATCTGAGAACTTAGTCCAACTCGATGCACCTGTTCCTACGAACAGCCTACTTCGCGGTGAAGGACTCCGGTCAGCAGAAGACCGGAACATAGTCCGTCCTGATGCGGATACTGTATATACCAACTTATCTATCGGTCTTTCTCGGGCGGATTTAGAAATTACGGTCCCCGACTTTGGAATCGATATGGTGTTTGGCCATTTTATGACATGTAGGATCCACCCGAACATACTCTAGCGAGGCAACAGTTGACAGTGTTAGGTACGGGAATAACTTTGCAAACATCGGCAGCACAACATACCTTACAAGCGGCACATTCCTCCTTAGTTATGACCAATATAACGTTGGTCTATCCACCGACTACAAAGTAGGAGATTACGATGGTTATATCGGCATGTCTACAGCGTATAGCAACAGTGTCATCCGAACCGTGACAACAAACACAACCGAGGACCTCGAGATAGTAAAAGAAATCCAACTGAAGATGCAATTACGAATTACCCCGCGCGAAGGAGAGCCCCTCCCTTAGGCATGAGCATATTCAAGAATCCTTACTTCCGCACTGGAAACGGTACCTCTCTCGAGGAAGCCGTCCTTCGGTTAACAGCAACACTTGGGCCATTCAATGAGCCTGAAGAAATCGGTGACCGCAGCTGGGTCTCTCAAATGCTGCTCAAGGCGGGTATCAAAAAGGGAATCTTCACGCAATCACGGGCTAGATTCATTTCTTTTGAACACTGTCCTAGATATTAACATGTAGACTACTAGAGACTTCGACCGACGCAAAGTAATTCTCCTACAGAAAGGATTTATACCTGCACGCTATTGGCAGTCCTTTCATTTATTTTTCTCACCTAATGATTGATCGAATACGGTTAGCACATCATCAGAGTGGACCAATGGCTTCTAAGTTCGCGGAAGGGATCCGTGACATCCTCAACACAACTTCAGATAATCATCTGAATCAAGATAATCGCGTATTTGTAAGTTATTGTACTGCAATATATAAGCGCAAAAGGTAATGCTTATACCGGATATTTTCAGCGTACAGTTACTCTCACCCTTCCTTCCCTTATCATCATCCAGCCAGTCCATGATACACACTCTACCATCCCATAATGTCATCGCCAACCAATTCCCCGCACCCCCAAAAAGGCAGCACCGCATACATCAACGGCCGCATCTACACCGTAAACCCCTCCCAGCCATGGGCATCCGGATTCATCGTTTCCCCAGAAGGAGTATTCACCCACATCGGGAGCACCTCAGAAATCCAGTTCCTCGCCCAAGAAACCGGCACAGAAACCATAGACCTCAAAAACCACTTCATCATGCCCGGCATCCACGACGCGCATATCCATCTTCTCCACACTGGCCTGGCACTCACAAGCAACACCCGCATTCCCACGGACACTACCCACGAAAACGTCGCCGAGAGAATTAAATCGGGGTGTTGTGGACCCAAGTATAAAGACGTGTATGAGGATTGGATAGTAGTAGATACATACGCCCACGAAAACTTCCCCAACGCTATCCCAGATCGGAAATACCTAGACGACATGTTTCCAGACCAACCGGTAGTCCTCCAAGACACGGTCGGCCACGCGAAAGTCCTGAACACCGCTGCGTTGAAACGCGCGGGGTATGATTTGAAAAACGAACCTGATATCCAGGGATCCAAGTTCTTCCGGAGACAGGATGGTGATGATGCCAGTTTAACTGGCGAACTGGGCGAAAATGCTATGAATAAAGCGGCGTTGGCGATCCCGCGGCCGGGAGCTGCGCAGGTGAAGACGGCGTTGAGGGAAACGATACGTGCGCTGCATAAAGTGGGTGTAACGAGTTGTCAGGAAGCGAGTGCAAATACGTTGATCTTGAATGCATTGAAGGAGCTTGATGATGAGGGGGAATTGGATATTAACGTTGCGACGCATATTGTTTATGCGCCTGAGTTCCTTGCCTTTGAGTCGAGAAAGACTTTGCATTCGTTGCTTGATGAAGCAGACTCGTTCAAGAGCAAGCATGTGGATACTCGGTTTGTGAAGATCATTTTGGATGGGGTACCTTTGCCACCATTGTTTACGCAGGCAGGGCTAGATGACTCGGGGAGATATGAGAAAGAGAAAATTATTGTCGAAGACTTCAAAGAGGCTATTCTGAAATATGACGAGAGGTGCATGACTGTAAAGATCCATTGCACTGGACAAGGAGCTACGAGGATTGCTCTGGATGCAATTGAAGAAGCAAGGAGGAGGAGACCAAACGGACCAAGGCATGAAATTGCACACTGTAATGGTGTCCATGACGGTGAGTCGGTCAAGCCAAACCGCTTCTGTGCCAACTACTTTGAAGAAAAACTGACCCGATTAGATGACTACCCACGGTTTGCTGCCCTTAATGTAACGGCTGAAATGTCGCCGGCCCCTTTCTTCGCGCTCGCACTCGCGAATCCCACTCCCCTCATGGACTGGAACTTTGGTAAGATGTTGGGCGTCTCAGCTCATCTTACGATTGGATCTGATTGGATAGGTACGATTCCTGACCCTTCTCTACTCAGTGCTGTGTCAGTGGTAGTAGAAGCCTCTGGAGGTGGCACCAAGGATAAAGGCGGGGAATTATTGTGTCGAATGCTAACACTGGGCGGCGCCGAGGCTGTTGGAAGAGAGGAAGAACTGGGTAGTATCGAGGTGGGTAAAAAAGCAAACTTCATTGCTGTAAATAAGGACCTGAGCAAGGGGATGTTCGAAGGTGTCAAGGTATTGAAAACATGGTTTGAAGGACAATGTGTGTGGGATGGGCAAGTATAGATAGACAGCGAGGGAATATATCTGATCAATTTTATTTAGCAAGCTTTAGGCCCATGGTCGGAAAAGCTGGGGAACTGCAGGCGTTCGAAATAGCGACAAGGAACCAGAGATATCGATGGCTGCCTTTTCAGACGTTTGCAGCTGTTTCTATATTGAACTGATACGAATATGGATCACTCATGACACTAATACAGACAAATCATGATTTGTGGATGAAATATGTGGGAGATGCTTATCGCTGCGTATATCCCGCTTTATGCCTTGTAGATGACGACTAGATGAGCAACACGTAACGAGAAAATATCCAATCCACCCGATTTCACAAACAAGAACGCTATAGTTCCATAATATCCTGTGGACCGTGCTGGCTGGCCGCCTCACCGTCTTGAGTGACTCTCGTGAGATTCACTCTGAATCCAGTAAGGTGCACGCTTTGGAATCCGTTATCGCCCTCATCCCAAAATACAGCCTCATTCGCTGGGAGGCCAGCATAAAGAGGGTGATCATAATCTTCTACACAGAAATCATCCCAGACATCCCGTTCTTCTTTATCGCGCACGGTAATTTCAAGCATCCGCCAACGTTCCCCGCTTTGGGATTTTTCATCAACATACAGGAGTGTTGGGGTGAGTTGAGCGTACCACTTTTCTCCTGAACGAGCTCCAAAATATTTCATGAGTTCCGAATTGAGTATGTCCGATGAGTTGGAGATGAGTTGAGTTACTACTAAGCCGCGATGGTCAGCGACAAGAGTTATAGTTGAGTTCAGATCAGGATCTGAGGATGCGTAGGTGCCTGCGTATCGGTCATGAAGCTCTCGAGTAGCAATCTTGTCCGCAGCACGGACAATGTTTTTAGTGATACTCTCCAGAAGGGTGAAGAAGACACGACTAGGTCCGGCAACAAGAATAGTGATGCCAAGATCGAGCTCCGGAATTGCCAAAATCATTGAGGTGTAGCCTGGTAATCCTCCGGATTTTGTGCGGAAGCTGATCGTACGCTTGGATTCCTCCAGCACACGATCTGTTTGGAATATTTCCCACGGCATTCCGTAGAAACTGTTCAAGCCTCGAGATGGTGATACAGGGTGTAGCCAGTTTGCGGCCTTGGTAATGCCATTGTAGTTTTTCAATATGTATCGTAGATACTTGGAGAGATCGGTAGACGAACTGTATATACCACCAGTAGGATTCTGGATACCCGCGTTGACATCCCAGTACTGGGGGTTGATTGGTATTACTCCATCGCTGTCTGGTGGCGTTGTGAAGCTGCTCTTTTTCATATCCAATGGCTGAAAGATGGCGTCCTCCATGTACGACTCATATGTCTGGTTTGTTACTCGGGCGATGACAAGACCAAGGATCTCAAATGCGACATTTGAGTAGGTGGACTTTTGTTTTGGGGCAAAAAGAGGGGCTTTTGATGTTATCGTTTCTATCAGGTCTAGCATGAGCATTGTTAGTGATGTTGCTTTCACTATTTGCCGCAACGCTCACCCTCTGCGTTGCACGGGACATTATAGTTTGGGGAATATTCGTCGCAGGCGATTAAGTCTTTTAAATCTTTCCGCGACACAGGCGGCAAACCCAGATTGATAAGATCATCCGTCACGGGCCATTTATCGGTATTGAGAAGGTCTCCTTGCGCAACTATAAGAAGAATCAGCAAACGTACCTTCTAGTGTAAAGCACCCCCTGAAGCCGTCATCGCTTGGATGTGGAATCTTACATTCCCGGGGGATGCCGCTTAATTGGCTGGCAAGAGTCCGCAAGGTGATGTCTTTCCAGGGAATGCTTCCATCCTGTGGCCCGTTGAACTCCTCAATGTATTTTCCCACAGGGTCATCAAGACTGAGATTGCCAGCTTCGTGTTGCTGCAATATGCCCAACACGGTAAAAGTCTTGGTGATGCTTGCAATGCGGTAAAGGGCGTCTCCATTGACCTCTGGTATGTCGGGCCTAGATGTATTCCGCTCGCGTGCGGTATGGTGTTGTGACCACAGCGATTCTTCCGACGATGTGATTTCTATGGAGAAGGACGTGGGGGCGAATTCGGGAGCAGCAAGAGCTGTCACAAGTTCTGTATTGATGACTGCAAAAGCATGTTGGAGAAGAGCATCATTGCGATCGTACTTGGGAGGCTGGTAGGGGGTTGAGGGCTCGTAACATTTGGCATTGGCAAGGGCTGCCCAAAGAAGGGTCAAAACTAGCGGAGTCATGGTGGTGTCGTTCTACACGAGCGACATTGCTGTCGTAAATAGTGATGCTGTGCCGCATTGTAAGACGTTGAGGTTTGAGTGGGGTTGGGGGCCGGCTTCCATTTTAGGACAAGTCTCCATCAGCTGTGACCATACGTCACTGTCACTGTCACTGTCAGATTTCCAATATCTGTTCCTCTATCACTCCTTTCTGATTTTCTAATATCTGCTCTGATTTGTACGCTTCCATACTTCTTAAATATCCAAATTCCTCAGAGGTCTCTTTTCTACATTTGACAGAGTTTTCGCTCATTCATCTACCACTTACTATGCGCGCACTATCGAGATGACGCGTCGCGCCATTAGTCCGCCATCACGTCCTCACGTGCCTTCCCCTCCACCAAGTTCCGCTGAGAGTTGAGAACTCAGACACTCATCTCATGCTTCTCTACATGATACTAGGCCTCTTTTGCCCTCTCGAGATTATCAAGGTTGCTAAGCTACGTGAAATTAGCCGAATTAATGAATCGTCTCTACCGGTGGAACACCAACCGGCGCTTCGGAACCTGGGGAAGCCTGCGAACAAATTCCTCACACATCCAACAGAAACCTGATGTATTCACTTTTTAAGAAACTAATGGGTTTCTAAGAACGAAAAGCCAAAAAGTCTTCGCTGCTTCAATAGCCATTCAAATATCCTAATGTTTGGATGGGCTACCATGTATCAAGATGCTTCCCCGTCTCAGTTCTTCTCCAATCTGTCGACATGAGCGTTGCCACTGCGGGCCAACGGGTATGTGTAGATTTTGGTATTAACTCGGCTATCTGCCGAGCGCATAAGCGTTCATGGATCCCGAAATGGATATTTTGTATATGACCATGTAAACGAAACTCATCTGGAGCTTGATTTAGCAAGTCAGTTGCTGCTCTTTCATACGTTGCCCCACCAGGATCTCTTGGGCTATGCGCCATAACAAAAATACTCTCCTCTATATATACCATTGCAAAAATCCGCTTGAGAATGGCGGCCACAGTGAAACTGTATTCAGCAATTCTTCGCCATGCGTGCCGAAATCGCCGCTCTTCTGAGCCTATCGGCCACCGTCTACGGTGCTCCATCGCCACTGAGCATCTACGACCGCTTAGTCGATCTTTTGCCCCGACAAGCAAATGTAACATGCCCCCCAACCCCAAATCCAATGCCCAAGGCGGCCGATTTCCCGTCCATAAAGACGATGCCTGACCCCTTCCTCTACCTCGATGGCAAAACACGCGTAAAGAGCAAAGACGAATGGATCCAATGCCGCCAGCCCGAGATCCTCAAACTCTTGCAAGAGTATCAGTATGGTTACTATCCCGATCACTCGCAAGAGACTGTCACGGCAACCCGCAGTGGAAACAAGCTGGACGTCACAATAGCTGTAGGTGGCAAAACAGCGACTATTTCAGCGACATTAAATTTGCCCAGTGGAAGTGGACCATTTCCAGTCATCATGTCCATCGGAGGTATGGATAGTAAGAGCTATATCAATGCAGGTATTGCGGTTGTTACCTTTGATTATGGGAGGGTCGCCGCGGACAGCAATAGCAAGTCTGGTGCTTTCTGGACTTTATATAATGGAAAGGATATTGGTACAGTCTAATCTCATGATCAGCCTTGGTGCTTGTCGCTAACATATTGTTTGAGGTGTACTTACTGCTTGGGCTTGGGGTTTCCATCGTGTTCTAGATGGTATCGAGCTTAAGGTACCCGAGATTGATGCAAAGAAGTCTGGTGTCACTGGATGCTCGCGTCTAGGCAAAGCCGCTCTCGCTGCAGGTCTTTTTGATAAGCGCATCGCTGTTACGATGCCCATGTGCTCCGGTGTGCAGGGAGCAGGCCCATACAGATACAGTCTGAGCGGACAAGGAGAGAATTTGGAGAACTCGGTGCGCATGTTCATATCCAGCAACGCCGAATAAAAACTGACACATTCCAGAAATCCGGAGCTGGCTGGTGGACTTCAAGCGGTATCTCTCAATTTGTAGGCAAATCTACGCAGCTACCATACGACGCGCACACTATTGTCGCTGCTATCGCCCCGCGCGCGGTTGTCCTTGAGCAAAACTCTGGCGATCAATTCACGGACTCGAAAGGTACTGCGACTGTGACCTTCCCAGCTGCTAAGGCCGTCTACAGCTGGCTCGGTGCGGGAGACCAGCTGGGTATGTCGATTCCCAGCGGTGGTCACTGTGATATGAATGGATATGGCGATGTCTTACCATTTGTGCAGAAGGTCCTTCAAGGTAAGAGTACGACCAAGAATTATGATAGTATGGGTAGCTGGTCTGCGATGCCGGAGGCGTATCCTTGGACGAAGGATATCCCGAAAGCGTGAAGGGTGAGGTAAGAGACGAGAATAAAGATGGATATTATTTTCGAGATTATTCACATCTCCCATAATCATCATCGTGGAAATACTTTTTGCAGAGAACTATTCTAATCATCACTACCGTCGTTGTATAAAAATAGGCACGGGAAATGGGTACAACACCAAAAAAGCAAACTCATACTTGTGGCCTAAGGAAGGTCAAATAGATCAAATCGACACAAGTACACAAGTCCAGCTACGGCAATTATGCTTAATAATGCCGAAGCACCTCGGAAAATTATTTTGAGCACCCAAAGGCGCAAGAATAAGCAACTGCAATCTTATTGGTGTACGACGCGTCGGTATGGATGGAATCGCCTCCCCACTTTCTCCGGGTTGCATGCAGATCGGTAAGATGGTCTCATCAGCTACCCGTGGGGCGCCGCCCATAGCTGGCTCTCCTCATCCCAGGCATGATCGAACTTTTATAGGTCGCCTTTTGGAGTATTTTTATTCTGTGTGTAACTTTGTGACATGCTGTGAGACTCGATATTTGCCATTGACCTCTATTCAGCGCAGGATATGCTCGGTCGTAAGTGGGGAATTGGAGCGTTCAGGAATTTAGTCTCACTTCGAAGCAACTACTGGTATTCCTTTTAGAAGCCCTGGGACATCGTCGATGAGTTGACTTTGGTGTTGGGAACATACTATTTTTTCCTACGTGGGTAGGGAGGGACTAGACAGCCGAGTGGCTACGCTTTGTTTGCACGCTATAATGCTATGCACAATTATTCTGGCCTTTTCGATTCCCATAAGCTTATCTGTCAGCCAGTCTAACTGCTCGCAGTAAAATGATCTTCCTCTGCCTGGCTGATGCTTCCATTGACATCGGACCTCCCTCTCCGAGATCGTCGCATTAGAGATGACGAGACACGCCAGTTGTTCCTCTGCAGATCAGGCACATGCAGCATCGGTCAACAATATCAGATAGGCTTTACTGCAAGGCCACCATTGGATAAGCAAGCACTATCTTCACAAGAGTGGCTGGTTCCGTGAAGCTGGACATTTGGTGTCACATATCAATTAGCAAGCCATTGCATTACCGCGGACTCTGATCTGCGATTTTCCGACGCTAGTTGGGAATGTGAGGGTGTGAGGCCTTACAGTCGATGAGAAACATGATATAAAGCGTGGTTTCCGAAGATGGACGGGGGATTCTCCAAATTTCTAGCTTTGCAACACTGATTCTCAGACGATACGTAGCAGCAGCAGCAAGATGGCTTACGACAATGTTGAAGTGATACCTGGCACCGAGATCATGGATAGCCGGGGCAAGGCAAAGAAAGCCTTGATCCCTCGCCCATCCTCAGATCCCCAAGATCCGCTGAACTGGTCGACAACATGGAAACGTGAGTAATCAAAACCGCTCAGAAAAGAAATATGTCCTCACAAAACTCATCTTTAGTAACTGTCATGGCCAGTCAATGGCTCTTCACATGGATTTCCGTAACAGGAGCCCTCTCCATCGCCCCCATGTTCCCTCTCCTCGGAAAAGAGTTCCATCTAAACAACAACCAACTATCCATGCTCACAGGCATCACTGTCATCACGCTCGGCTTCGCTAACTTCATCATCGTCCCGCTCAGCAACATCTTTGGTCGTCGCGCTATCAGCTTAGTGTTTTCGGTATTCATACTCTTGACTTGCGTTTGGGAAGCGCTGGCGACTTCGCATCGAAGTCTTCTTGCAGCACGCGCGATGAATGGTTTGGTGTGTGCGACAAGTGAGTCGATTCCTGTGCAGATGATTGCCGATGTTTTCTTTCTGCATGAACGTGGTCTGTGGACTGGAGTTTACTTGTAAGTAATGTTGAACTCATTTACTTTCAAATCAGCTAATAGTCTTCGACAGTACCGGGTACTTCCTCGGAGCCTTCCTTGGTCCCGTCATGAGCGGATCCATCGCTGCTCACTATGGCTGGAAGTCGTTCTTCTGGCTCGAGACTGCCCTCTCGGGATTCTCTATCATCCTGTTGGCACTCACTTTCCCAGAAACAAAGTATCACCGCGGCCGTAAGCCCAGCCATGCTACTACTGCTACACAGACACCGTTCAGCGGCAATAGTGAGGATGCCATTGTCGATGTACAAGGAGGTCCGATCGAGAAACAAGCCTCTCATGCATGTGGCGAGGACTCGGAACGCAGCTCCTTCGACAATCAGCTCGTTAAAAAGGGCCGCCCATCTCGAAAGCAGTTCATGCCCTTCCAGAAACCCGATTCGCGATGGAAAATGTTCATCATCCGCGACACATGGACCCCAGTAAAAGTATTCTTCAACCCCATCATCTTCTGGGCAGGCCTCATGCTCGCTGGTCCCGCCGACCTGGTGCTCTTCTTCAATCTCACAGAATCTGTGGTTCTTTCTGCGCCTCCCTACTTTTTCAATCCACAACAAGTTGGATATACCAATTTTGCCTTTGTCGTTGGCGCGTTGATTGGTCTCGCAACTGCAGGACCCTACTCCGACTGGATCGCCGCCAGAGCTACCCGCAAGAACGGCGGTGTGCGTGAGGCTGAAATGCGTCTTCCAGCTCTCTGGCCCTACATGGTCATCACCATCCTCTCCCTCATCCTTGGTGGAGTCGGCTACCAACACCAATGGGCCTGGCCGCATATTATTGTCTGGGGCTACGGATTCGCCGGGCTTTCTGTCACCACAGTACCGACGATTTGCATTGCGTATGCAATCGATTGCTATAAGCCCATCTCGGGAGAAATCATGGTGGTGGCTACTGTGTGCAAAAACTTCATTGGGTTTTCGTATAGTTACTGGGTCTTTGACTTGGCGCATACGAGCAAGGATGGCTGGATTACTCCTGCTATGGTGATTTTTGCGTGTACGGTCGGCCCCGCGGTGTTTGCTGTTCCGTTGTATTATGGCCTTGGGAAGAAGATTAGACGGTGGACTAGCAAGTCTGACATCCACCGCATGGAAGAAATTATCTAAACATGGAAGCTGGCGGTTGTTGGAAATATCAGTCGGCCTAGTATAAATTGCAGGAGACTTGTATCATTGATGGAAGGCATTTTACCCAAGGAGGAGTGTTATGAGTTGATACGAATGATGTGGAATGTTATGGCTCTTGACGATGTTCTTCTTGATCTTGGAGAATAATGATGTGATATCGGTGGTGTTTGGTCTACCAATACATTTGGTTAGCAATTTATTGAGTAGGGCATATATAATACACGCTGCATTGGCGCTGCTATTGCGCAAAAGCGACTATCCATAGTAGTTCAGTCTGCCTCATGAATTGCCACAACCACCTTTCCTTGTGCATGTCCACTGAGCATTTTCGCATATGCCTACATATAATTAGCATCGATTCAGTATCAGAAGAAAACGCACTCACCTCCTGGACATTGTCGAACCCAACTTTAGTCCCCACCTTGACCCTTAATTTTCCCTCTTCCACCATCGCCGCCAACTCCTCGAGTGCTTTGAAATTAGCAACCCCAGTAACCTGCACATAATTACGCGGTGTTCCTCCTAGAATACGAGGCCATAGGAAATTCTTCGCCATCAAGCCAATAGTAGCAAATATGCCGAGAAAAGTGAAGCTCTGCGCTCGAGGTCCAACAGAGACGTACGAACCACCCTCGACGAGGAAACCCGAACTATTATCGAAGACGGACTGAATGCCAACCGCATCAATAACTACATTAAATCGAGAAGCCCCATACGTTTCCGCGAGATATGAATGCACCGGATCGTGAGCTTTATAATCAATAACCTGATGCTCGTCAGTCAATCGAGAAACCTCACAACGATTATAAAAACAAAAACCACCAACCTCATCAGCCCCAAACTCTCCCACCCACCCAACATTATCCCTCGAACAAACCGCAACAACCCGTCCAGTATCACCAACCCCCTCTCTACACATCTGCAACGCCAAATGGCCAATCCCGCCACTGGCACCATTCACCAACACACTATCCCCCCTCTTCAACTTGGCTGCCCTCACAAGCTCCAAAGCCGTCGATCCCGCAATCGCCAACCCAGCCACATCCTCCAACCTCGCCGCATCCGGCATCTTGACTACACCCTCGTGATCTAAAACTAAATACTCGGCCAACGCCCCACAACTAGACTTAACATGCCTCCCAACGGGCACCGAGCCAAAGACCCGCGTTCCCAAGGATAATTCCCGCCTTGATTGCGACACATTCGTACCGAGTTCCACAACGCGGCCTGAAAAATCCATTTCCGGGATCGCGGGCGTGCCGCGGAAGATAGAGGGGAGAAGTTGCATTATGATGCTCGCGCCGGGGTTCAGCGAGCAGTGTGTCGTTCGGATTAAGACGTCAGTTGGGGATGTAATGCACGGAATTGGTACTGTTGATAGAGAGAGGATTTTCGAGGGGAGCCCTGGCTTGGTGTGGGTCCATGCTCTCATTGTTGATGGGGGTGGTGATGGCATTTTTGGGGCATGTGTTGAATCGAATAAGTGATGGATTCGCAAGGTTGCGAGGTTGGCGTCTATATGGTTCTGTTGACGTTGTTTGGATTTAAGGACACGTTGGCGATTTGTAGTCACCTGCTTGGACGAGCACACCTATTCTAGTCTACTTACGCTAGAAAAGGCTTGTTTCTATCTTTTTACGTGGTGTGCGTTGCTGGAATACGAGAGCTGAGTGCGCCGAGACACTATCTACCACAGTACCACAGAACGATTAGAGTGGGGTTGGGTTACACTCAGTGTGAGATGAATCGCAAGAATCTTTGTTTTTCGTCCGTTCTTGTTTCGTGGCTTGGGTATGAGAGATATAGATCTAATTTGTTTACGGGATTGGGCTGGTTGGTGAGAATGGAACGATGTTAACATCATTCTTGCTCATTTTCTGGATGCGCTATTGGTGCTTTGTGGTCGTGTTTAGCGTTAGGCAACCACTGTTTGCAGTACGGCCATAACTACAACTCACAACTTGCTTGTACGCGATGGTCGCAACTCATAGTTATGTACCTACTTCGTAGCGCTAGTAAATCCCATTCAGGTAGTTGTGTTATTTCATGTCAAGCCTGTGCCTTTTTTCGATCGCATCATTGGATGGATGTGCAAGTAAAAATGTCTATCATTGTCTAAAAGTAAATACATTTGATTGAAAGGAAAAATTCATGTTGGCCAAATTGAGGACGCACATGTGATTTCAAGAGAGACATCATGCCTCCCTTGTACGCTTTACGTCCTGCTCCCTGCTTTCCCCGGGATGATGTTGAGATGTACTCTTTTAGGTCGATGTATCTCCCCGTGAGGTAACCTTGCTTACTGTGCGTATTCAAAGGAGGAGAAAATGATTTCCCGCTTCCTTGACTTTCATTGGATGCCTTCCGCCGCCAAAACCCGCGACCCCCAACCTTACATGGTCTTCCATATTCCATACCCAACAACATCACCCAGCAACCACCTCCATCCCCACCACCATCCTCGCCATCTCCAGCGTCGCCACCTCATCCTCGACATCCGCCTGCACACACACCCCCGGCGCCAAATCACCCACACTCCCGGACCCCCTAGCAACAACATTCAAATCGCTCCTCGAACACGCTTCAACCTCCTTCCCAGCAACTTTGAACCGAACATCACACTCCAACCGATAACTGCGCCAGAAATTATACGTCCTGTAGCTGGGCAGAATCGTGTTTGGCAGAGCGGTAGTCACGACGCAGGACTGCGACTCGTAGGATCCGTTTCGCGGGGTGAATTTAGCCGAGGGGAGGAGTGCTTTGGATGTTTGGTGTTCGATTGCTTTGAAGGTGTGGGATTTTAGTTGGAGGGGTTTTGTCGAGTCGAGGAGCGAGGGCCGGAATATGCGGAGCCCTGTGTAGCTGCGGACGATGATGTTGAGAGACGTTATGGATATGTCGGGGATGGGGAAGTTGTAGAGTTTTCCGGCGGGTGGTGTGGTTACGGAGACGGTGATGCTGATTTTTAGGTCTGAACCTGGGGTGGAAAGTTTCGGGACGGTGGTTGTGGTGGTGAAGTAGAAGGATGGGAGGGAGGCGTTTAGGGCGTCGCGGAATTGTTCGCGGAGGGTTAGTTGGCGCGATTTGAGGAGTTGGCTGGTTGATATGGAAAGGTTGGTGGTGGCGCTGCTTGTTTGGCGTTGGAGCTCTGAGAGTTGGGATCGCGGGAGACGTCGTGTGGTTATCCATATGGGTACTTGACAGGCTGCTTCTGATTTGAGTTTTCCGGTTTCCGGGTCTAGATGGGAGCAGATGGCGATGAGTTTGTATTCAATGTAGCCATGTCCCGAAGGGTGCCTTGCAAGAGGACTCGCTGATCGAAGCGGCATTATCATTGATGGCGGTAGTGGATGGCCGGGTTGAGACTCGTACGGGTCTTTACTGGGCCAGTTGTTTGTCCAGTATGGCTTGTTGGTGAATGCATCTTTCGGCCCAAGCTCTTTCAACTTTTCTAGCCCGCTACTTGTTCGTTCAGGGATCGGAACTGAAAAGCGAGAAATGTTGTTTCCCTTCCCAGGCTTGATGTGTGTTGTTTGATACACCAGTGGAGCGCGATCCGCATACTCGAAATTAGCATCGTGAAAGTACGATTTCGCTCGTCCCTCGAGAATAATGTGGAGATGTGTCGGAGGCGAAGAGCTCCGGTCACATCCAGTCACATATCCAGTGATAGTCTCCAATGGAGCATAGAGCTTGGACGGGTTATCTAAGACTAACTGGATTCCACTAGAACCGACAAAAGAAGGCAAGTGGACTGGGTCAGGTGCAAAAGAGGCTGTGCCATACGTTTGTTCGTCATCATTGACCGGATCATCGTAGAGAGAACCCGAATCACGAATATTAACGGCTTTGTGTCCTACTGTGATGAAGCCAAAGTCCGATGGTCGATACAGCCGTGGGCTTGGCTCTCCCACGGAATTTGGAGGAGGTGAACTTGAAGAGACGGATGCTGGTGGCCGAGGAAATGCGGCGAGCAATTGCTGTTCATGAACGGAGATCGCCATGGAAAAGGGTAAGGAAGCCGCAAGTGCGCACGGCAATGCGGCACGTTGTTTGAAGATTAGAAATCTTGAATTGAGGCTGGTTTGCGGGATACTTAGATGACTGTAGGCACAGTAATTCCAGCTGCGCCAGCAAGAACTTAGATATGACGAGCAGTGCGATGAAGACTAACATAAAATTGCGCTACGGTAGGACTGATTATGATGATTTCCTTCGTAGCACAAAGGTGCTGGTCGTCCCTTCGTGGGGGACCTCGTACAAGACATAAGTTGCAACGCAAACGGTTTCGCAGTAGCATATACTTAAAGGAACACCCAATAACCTAACTCCCTTACAAGCGGCATTCAAACGGTACCCATACAAAAGACGTTAAGATCCTTGCGCACCGAGGAAGCATAGCATAAGAAATCCTTTTTTCAGTTCGGGAGTCGATGCACGCGCCATTTGCATGAAGAAATGGACTGCTTGCGATGGCTCGAATGCTCCCTCAGTCTTCCCGTGCCTCCGGCTTCCAGAAAAACCAAGCAACCACTACGATTGCTTTCAATCCGACCGCGGTCCACAATGCGCCTTTGAAGCCAACATCGCTATGGGCCCAAATGCCGCCGAAAATTGCGCCTAGAAGCAACAAGAGCGATGCCGCAAGCCTCCTGTTTCTTTCGGGATTTGAAGCCGCCATTAGCTTTGGATCTGAGAACAAGTCGCAGTAGTTGCTAGTCAAAACAACGCTTGTCAGTCCATTAAATCCCAGCACTCTTGACATGACAGCCTGTCCGCTCGATTGGAAAGCGACCGATGCAAGCGGGACAAGGACCTGCCAACTGAGTTCGTTTGAGGAACCCTTTCCAAGGGTCATGATCAGTGCTGCCAGGAGGATGCATAGGAGTTGGAGTGTATACGACACCACAATCACCCAGCGCTTTCGAGGCGACAAAACCCGGTGGAAGCGGCTGAAGAAAAAGGACCCCAAACAGAAAAAGGCAATAGAGGTAAGCGCCTTGACCCAACGTACACCCTCGCGCGGAGCTACCAAGCCGAGGCCCAGGTATACAGTGTTTCCTAAACTTCGCGTAAGCAAGATGATCGATGCATGGTTCATGGCGCGCATCTCAGTCATCTACCTGTCTGCATGCTCACAAAAGAGCCCCAAACAAAAACAGCACAGCTATCCAGCAAGCCGGTAATGATATAGCAGAAGAGCAAGATCAGATCTGCCCAGTCTTTGCGGACGTCTGTTGCCATGTGTTTCTTCAGCTGCGCGGAGAACCCTGTTAGGGCCGAGGGTTTGGCCGGGCGGCCCAGGAGGGGGGTTTCTTCGTCGTCATGTCTGGAGACCATTGTGGTGTGATTTTTCTCTGTTCCTGCAGACAGGTTTTGGATGGAGACTAAAAAAAAAGAGAAGAGGGTAGAGGATTGATGAAATAACTCGGGGTGTGGCCGGTCGGAGCTCGGCACTGGCAGGGCAGATGGTTTGGAAGTGCTCCAGCTAGCGCCAGGCCCTAACACCGCATCGCGGCTTCTCCACGCCGATTCCCTACCCCCAGGGCAAAGTGGATACAATGATTGATGGAATCTTTGTGACGAGTTGGGGAGGTGAAACGGAGAGGCCGGGGTAATCAATATGTGATGAGCTGTGATGAGTGATGATTGGAAGCTGGTCGCGGAGGCGGGGGATACTCAAGGAAAGTCGCGGAGTTGCGTCATTGACCGTCAACATCCCAAAGTTTAAAGGAGAGGCATGCCAAAGGGAAGTCAAAAGGACGTACAGCTCGCCAGCGAGTTCTCCTGTCCTTCTCGTTCACTCAATTCATCCAATTCCATCTCTACCAGCTCATCTTGGCAAACAAACATGCACTGGTCTTCGCTTTTTCTTGTTCTTACCGCATGCGGCAATGGCGGTGTCTGGGCAGCTCCGGTGGAGCAGCAGCCGCTGTCCGCCAAGGGCCCGCCAACCGATCCCTATACGCCTGATTATCGCGATCCATATGATAAGAAAGTGGATTCTTCTGCAGATGACTTGGAGCCTCTTCCTTGGGTGCGTGGCATTTTTAATTAATTCTCTCGCTTGTTCCTGAATTGCGCAATTGCCCATGCCGTCTTACATGCTGTATATCACTACACAACTGCTTTGGTAAAGCTAACGCAACCACCAGAGAAATGGCGACGGTGCAGACATGTTAGGCCCCCGGAATAGGGAGCGAGAAAAGCAGAATCCGGATCTTGTTCGCCCTCCTAGCACCGACCATGGAAACATGCCCAACATGCGCTGGTCGTTTGCCGACTCGCATATTCGCATTGAAGAAGGAGGCTGGACACGTCAAACAACTATCCGAGAGCTCCCCACTAGCAAGGAGCTGGCTGGTGTCAACATGCGTCTTGAAGCGGGTGTCATTCGAGAACTGCACTGGCACAAAGAGGCCGAATGGGCCTATGTTCTAGAAGGCAGCGTTCGAATTACTGCTCTCGACACAGAGGGCGGTAGCTTTGTTGATGACCTGGAAAAGGGAGACCTATGGTATTTCCCTTCAGGCCATCCTCACTCTCTCCAAGGCTTGAGTCCCAATGGTACTGAATTTTTGCTCATCTTTGACGACGGAAATTTCTCGGAGGACTCAACGTTCTTGCTGACCGACTGGGTGGCCCGAACGCCTAAATCAGTGCTCGCTGAAAACTTCCGCGTCGCACCCGAGGTGTTTAGAGCGATCCCTCAGAACGAGAAGTACATCTTCCAGGGCTCTAATCCTGATTCGATCGATAAGGAAATCCCGAAGGGCAAAGGCTACAAGAAGTCGAAGCTTCAGTTTACCCATAAGATGCTAGCGCAGGAACCGCTAAACACAACCGGAGGACAAGTCCGCATCACTGACTCGACCAATTTCCCGCTTTCCAAGACTGTGGCAGCAGCACACTTGGAAATTCAACCCGGAGCGTTGAGGGAGATGCATTGGCACCCTGTAATAAACCCCCATTTCGGTCCTCTCTGATGATTGGTTTCGCTAATGACAATATAGAATGCCGATGAATGGTCCTTCTTCATCAAAGGTCGTGCCCGTGTGACCATATTCGCATCTGAAGGTACTGCAAGGACATTCGATTACCAAGCGGGCGATGTCGGCATTGTACCAAAGAACATGGGACATTTCATTGAAAATCTCAGCGATGACGAACCCTTGGAGGTTCTGGAGATTTTCCGTGCTGACAAGTTCCAAGACTTCTCTCTCTTCCAGTGGCTTGGTGAAACACCACAGAGACTAGTCAGAGAACATTTGTTTGCAACTGATCCTAAGTCGGGCGAGAAGTTCTCGAATGCCATCAAAAATGCTGAGGAAGATCCTATCAAAAACGTACTATCCGGTGAGGAGGACATCATCGAGTTGTAAATTTGACTGAAAGTTGTTCTTGAAGAGCGGCTATAATTTATGTGGCCTGGTACGCCAGATGATATTTTTCTTGTCAATTCGTAGTTGAGCGACAATTAACTTTTATCCATAATACACATGCTTCATTACGTTCGTCTTTGTATCGCAAAGGACATTTACTCTATGCTATGTGAGATGCGTGATGCGTTAGTCAAAAGGAATGGTACTCACAGGTCCCATGAATACGCTGCATCCCTAGATTTAGCGCCCCACCTGGTCCTCCGCGGAAATCTCTCGTATTCAAAAGTATGCTTCTCCAATGCTAGTGCACGCCCTTCGACGTAAAGCTGTTTACAGGTGAATATAACGGCAGACGTGTTCATCCATTTCGCATCCCCCTTCTTTATCCCACTCGTCTCCGTCTTTTGCGAGATCATCTGCGGCGGGAGTGTATATTCCAGAATTTGTGTTCGAATCTCTCCAGGGATGCATAGAAATCGTGAGGCTGGCTGAGGATCATAGGCGATATCCTTCTCAACGCCCGTCCCAATAGGTTGACAGAAGTATACTCGGGGCTCCCATTTTGCCATATCATCACATTTCCAGCCATCGTGAGACGCAATGTGCGGATCTGATGTCACGATGCGTTTCCCGATGAAGCGATCTCTGAGGATTTCCACGTCTTCTCGCACGCGTTTGTTGAAGCGTTGGCGATTCAACATGATTGACCTGACGGCAGGGAAACATTGAAAACAGGCTCTATATATACCGTAGGCAACAGCAGCCCTCCTTGATGTGGCTGCTGATGCACGCTGGAATTTGGTGTAAGATTGGAGCAGACGTGCATGCGGATCAACAGGCTTGCGTGACGCACCTTGCTGGCGGGTAAAATCGAAGACCAGTCAGCACGTTGATTCTAGAGCAGATGAGTTTGAAATATCATAGATGGAATTAGATAGCTCGAGAATAGAGGTTTGGGCGTTGAGTTTCGATATAGCACAAGGTATATAGCTCCTGGTGGTGACTGATGATTGTTGAGAAGGGATGGCTGGAGGAGGCAGGAGTGTTTGTGTCTCAGGTAGATTGGGTCTTCATATCTGCACCTTCTCGAGCCAGCTCCGCCACCAGCGCATCAGCACATTAAGTATGTTATCTATTTCGATGGCGTTTGCTCAAAAAAGAAGAAATGATTGGTGGCAAGTGAAACACAAAGTCCCTGTAAATGGATAAAATGGTATGCTATAGACGTCATAGAGCATGAAGCATGCCAGGTTGCTATCTCCTCCATTTGAGCAGCTTTATTACACTATCCTCGGGCTTCGATAACACCGTCATATTGTTGACTTACTACTAATTTCTTGGGTGCGTGATCTATTTCCTTTTACATTCTTTTACGACACATTGATCTAATCACGTGATACAACTATGCCACCTGTGCCCCATTGATACAGCTTTAGCTACGTTTCTAAATAACTACATTGGGAAAAAATGCATTTGTATATATATGACTCTAGTCTAGTAGCCTTCAGATTGTACCTACTGAGAAAGACTTTTCGCTTCCTTTTTTTTCGCGCTGCTTTCCTCGTTCGGGTATCCGGTAGACACCCAGGGGAGCAAGAGGTCTTTGACTGCAACCCCTGCACCTGTCATTCCGTCCAGAAGGTACTGTTTCTACCACCTAACTTCTGCATAATTTGTGAAATATACAAAGCGCTCAACTCCGTCGGCATATATCATCTTGACTCTTAAGAGAGGCTGCCTACGAGTGACCTGGACGACACCAGGACAATCCCAGTCTAGTTAATTCCGCGTTATGGCCGAAACTCCACGACCCACTCTTCTCCGCATCCACACCCGCAGCCCCAGTTGTTCGCGAATCATTTCAGCTCGCATTCCACCATATCTGCCCTCAACCGATGTTGATATCAAGCCACTTTGCCACATATAATCGTTCTTCAACACGTTCTGGAAGACCCTTTCTGGCAATTCCTGGTCTTTGGTCAATAGAAAATGCGCATCACGGCACTTTTTCGGTCCTCGGGTCTTCTCCCAGTACTTACCACTTATGCTCGACGCGAGTGCCATTGATCCTCGCCCTTGTCATCGTCCGGTAAGTGCAGTCAAGCTCGACGGGACTGCTTCATTAGGAAATCCGGCCAGTTATTGAAGCCTTCCGAATCGTATTGGCGAGTGATGTGCACTGCCATCTCTGCGCTAACTCCCCATGGGGAATTCCCCCGCACGCGGCTCCACCCAACGTCATCGGTAGTCCATGCTTCAAGTACTACCGCTCACTCCGTCGGTGCTTGGTATGCTTGGTTAGTGTCATGGATTTTTCTTATTTATTCAGATGGTCCACTTTGAATTATGGTGGTCAATCAGCAACTCACTATTTTCCCTTTACTTGGGCGTCTCTCGGCCAGGCGTCAGTTTGGCTATTCTGTGAATCACGGTTGAGGCGAATTGATTCTCCTTAAATTGCATCTAGAAAGGCCTTCGAAGAATATATCACAACATCTTCAGTCAGTATGAAGAAATACTACGGCCTCAGAGGTCTACACCTCAATATTGCCATTGCCATTGTGGCAGGCACAGACTTTGCCCTTTTCGGCTACGGTACGCAACACATACAGCCATTGCAGAAACCATACTGATGGATACGTCAGATCAGGGAGTTATGGGAGGGCTTTTGACTCTTCCATCCTTTCTCCATCACTTTCCCGAGATTGATACAGCGAACCCGCCTGCGGGAAGCACCAGAAGTCATGCTTCGAATATCCAAGGAATCACTGTTGGCGCATACAGTCAGTACTAATACCAGACCCTTGCGCAACTCCAGCTAACTCTATATCTTAGCGCTCGGGTGCTTCTTTGGCGCTGTTGCTACGATCTGGCTAGGCAACATGCTTGGTCGCAAACGCACTATCATAGTTGGTAGCTCGATCATGATTGTTGGCGCTATCCTACAAGCTGCTTCGTTTGGATTGCCTCAACTGATTGTTGGCCGTTGGATTACCGGGTTTGGAAATGGTGAGTAATTTCATAATCCAACATGAACTCTTGACTAATCTCTTTGTAGGAATGGTGAGCGATACCCAACTCGAGCAGGGTTAATAAATGTGTTACTTACTATTTGCAGAACACTAGTACGGTTCCTACATGGCAATCTGAGACTTCCAAATCTCATCGACGTGGTCAAATGGTCATGATTGAAGTAGGTCTAGGGGGCTTGATAAACGAAATCGTCTGCTAACATTTTCTAGGGTTCCCTTATCGTCTTCGGTGTTATGATAAGCTACTGGCTTGACCTTGGCTTTTCCTTCCTTGAACCTAGCACCATTTCCTGGCGCTTCCCACTCGCCTTCCAGATTGTGCTTGCACTGTTCATCGTACTCGCAATTCCTGGACTTCCTGAATCTCCTCGCTGGCTTGTATTGAAGGGGAGGGAGGATGAAGCTTTAGAGGTTCTCTCCGCCCTAAGCGATCTACCGCCTGAGGACAAGAAGATTCAGAGCGAGTTCCAGGCTGTCAAGGACGTCGTGTTTGAAATGTCAAAGGGTGGTTTCCGCGAATGCTTCAAGATGAACCGCAATCGAAATTTTCATCGAACAGCTTTGGGGTATGTCAATCAAATGTTCCAACAGGTAAGTTTCTGTAGCCTACACATTGGAGAAAAAAGCTGACATCCCCTTTGATCTCCGGTATCAATATGTAAGTGTTTCGTTTAGATATCAGAACTTTTATATAGGGACGGCACTAACTAAGGACAGCATTACTTATTATGCCGCGACCATCTTTGAACAAAACATTGGTCTCTCTGGATTCCTAAGCCGACTTTTAGCTGCTTGTAACGGTACTGAGTACTGGATGGCATCTTGGATCGCCATATTCACGATCGAGAAATTCGGTCGACGTTCATTGATGATGTTTGGAGCTGCCGGCATGGCCATGTCAATGGCAGTTTTGGCTGGTACTACAAGCAAAGTCTCCACAGGATTGGGTATCACTGCTGTACGTTTACTGGGTCCACATCATACCAAGCTAGACGCAAAACTTACATTTGTTGTAGGCCGTCTTCCTCTTCGTCTTCAATTCCTTCTTTGCAATCGGATGGCTTGGCATGACCTGGTAAGATCCCATACCCACTTTTGATTGTCCAACATCTCTGAAAATAACTAGGTTGTACCCTGCTGAGATTACACCTCTATCCATCCGAGCCCCAGCCAACGCCATCTCCACGAGCGCGAACTGGATCTTCAATGTACGTTTAACACTAAATCTATATACTAAATCCACTAACAGTGTATCTAGTTCATGGTTGTAATGGTAACACCGCCAGCCTTTGCAAATATCGGCTACCGAACCTACATCATCTTCGCTGTTATCAACGCAGCCATCGTTCCTAGCGTCTACTTCTTCTTCCCAGAAACAGCATATCGTTCTCTCGAGGAAATGGTATGTTATAGCTATTCCAAACTTTTGTTGTTTCCGAACAACTATTCTCGTCTCTAACGTTGTACTAACTCAATTTCCACCTAGGACGAAATTTTCCACAAGACCACCAATCCTTTCGATGTTGTCCACATCGCTCATGACTTGCCCCATCGATACGACCACAACGGAAACCTGCTCATCGACTACGCCGATACGGAAGAAGGAAGAGCGTATGCAGAGAGGAGGCGCAGTTCCGTCGTGGCAGCAGACGCCAAGGCCGCCGCAGAGCAGCACGAGAAGTAAGAAACACAGAAAGGATTCACATCTGCCTAGAAAGATCAAGTTTGCGGATAATTGAGGCGGAGAGACGTTGTTATAGCTATCCAATGACCAAGTACCAATTGATTCAGCTCATAAGCACTCATAAGAGAAAGTCATATATCACAATTTGATTCTGAATAATTCAAACATCCAAAGCCAAAACTATATCCCCCTTCACCCTCCCATAACCACAGAATCCTTCCCAATTCCTTAAACCCCAACAACCCACCTACCAAACACTCCTAACAACCTCCTCCAACACCAACGACCCCGCCTTATCCGCTACTCTCCTCCTCTCCCACCTCGCCATCCCCCCCAAATACGCTCTCCGTACCAACCACGCCCTCCGCCTAACCACCTCTTCAACATCCACATTTACATCTATATCCGCCACCATCCCCATCTCCATTTCCACCCCACCCTCAATAAACCCCCGTATACCCAAAGCCTCCCTCCTCGCCCTCAACACATACTTCCCCGCACGCCTAACACTCCTTATGCGAAAGTCACAGCGCGAACACGCTGGTTCGACGATGCCGACTGCCTCTAGAACCTCTGGGTCGGTGTCTTGAGCAGGGGTTAGAACTGGGAGTGGGGTGCGTCTTGGAGTTGCGGGGAGCGCGCTGGTTTTTGGTGCTGGAATGGGTAATCCGGGGCTAGGGTCGGGGGCTTGTCGGGGGGTATGTGGTTTGGGAGGATTTTGTGGGTTTTTCGGGGTCTTGGGGGTCTTGGGTGGAGGGGAGGGTGAAGATGTAGATGATGATGTGTTAGTGGATCTAGAGCCGGATTCGGAGATATTTTCGGTGTTGTGGGATGGGTCTGAGGATTCGGTGGTAGATGGTTTGGTTTCGTCCTCGGGGCATGATATGTTTAATGGAGGCTCGGTGTCCCATGGTATCCATAAGGGCAATGTCTCGCTTATTGCGTTCAAGGCATCTTGCTCTGTGGCTTGGGTCCAGTAGCTTAGATGTCGGCGGCCGCACCATTTGGAGTGTTCCGACATTGTGCTTTGGTTGGGAGGATTTATGAGGATTAGGATTTCTTATTTTTTTTCGAGAATATGGGGTAGGGCCAAGGGATATACATTGTAAAGGGCTCAGAATGTGTGGATTGTATATAGTGATGCCCACAATGACAATTTAGCAAGGTCGAGTGCATATGCAATGGCAACAAACATTGGATGTCAACTTGCGTTTTTGTAGAATGGCCTGCATGTGTGAACATTGAACAAACATGAAATCGGTAATTGTTAACAAATATTGGATGTTTGAAAGATGTGCATCAAGTGTCCAGAACTTTTGCATAGGGCGCCGCCGCCCGCGTCTAATGTACCTGAAAAGAACTCCATCCTGGGATCAAACGCCGTGGCCGTAGTGACAACATGAAGTGGATTATGCGCGGAGTACTTCCCTCGCAGCAGGCTCCCTCTCGATTTCGTACTCGATCTCGCGACGAGGTCCCTTTGAGTCTTTGGCAGGTTTCTTCTTGGGCTTCGGGGGAGGTCCAGCGGGCCGCTTCCGCTTGAGATTAGTGAGCGCTTTCTTAAGAGCCTCTTGGTCGTCAGCTTCAGATTCATCTTCCTCCTCTTCACTCCCACTGCCACTTTCACTCTCATCGCTGTCGTCACTTCCTGATGCCTCATCTGGGCTCTGGCCGCCGATCCAATCTTCAAAGTCTTCCATGTCGTCATCCGACTCGCCTTCCACATCGCTCACATATTCGACTTCACCAACACCGTTCTCGAGCTCCTGTTCGTACTCCAGCTCGTCCTCATCCTCAATGCCATCGTCGAGATCTTCATCGCGCTCGGCTTGTCCCTCCTTCTCCAAACCCCGCATCACTCGCTTCCAAACGTTTGGCTCAACATTCAGAGGCCTGTCTCCGTATGCACCAGACCGGAGTCGATCAATCAACACCCTCTCAATAGCGCGTTCGACCTTGGCAGCAGCCAGCGCCTTCCTCTCTCTCCCTTCCTCCCTCCGGCGAACCTTTGGCGCAAGTCGAGGGACAAGCCTCTCTCCTAGTCGCTCCTCCTCTTTTGCCAGTTTGCGAATACGGATATTGACTTGAGTCAACCTCGTCAGGCGTTGCTTGTTCTTGTGTACCAGGAATTTGGGATAGTATTGCAGGCGTTGATCGACCATCTCTAGGGCCTTGGTGTAATTGCTAGGCAACTTTATGCGCTCCCACCATTTTGAAGGCAGATGTGCACGTTCAATGGCCTTAATATATAGGTATAGATTTCCGGTCGCGGGATCAGAGCGGATAGTGGCATAGCGTGAGTTCGCAAGCGGGCAGGACTCTGTGCGCACATCAGTACGACCATTCTCACTTTACAAGGTCACAGTCCCGAAACAGCGCTTCGAGAAGAAGAGGACATACGCTTTGAGCAGAATCCAGAGACATTATGTTCGTTGCGACAGAAGGTCTGGTCTTTGGTGGTCTTTAACTTGAAGCTGCAAAAGTCGGTTCCAATGATGGACCATACCAAATCGTCTATTTAAAGTCAGGATAGACCTTGGTAAGGTAAAAAGTTCGAAAGAGGTGTCATATCGTCTCTTCTTTCCTGAGATTGATACTTACCGGAGGCCATGGTGAGGTGCGTGGGCAGCAGAGAGTGTGAGAGAAATGTTGATGTTGAAGATTAGCGGCGGCGATAATTATTTTCTGTAGCGCTGCGAGCGCCAAGATTTCACTTGGCCGGTGCGCAAAGCCAGTGCGGAGAAGAGTTCACCGCAGGCTTTCCATACCACCACCTATCATGTCGATGTCATTAGATTGCCGCTCTCGGAATGAGAGCTCTCATCTCTTCGTTGCGATCAATTCATGCGATTAGAGCAGTTGGTACAGCTCCGCGGTCTGTTCGCCCAATTTCTAGCCATGCCAGGCTCCCTCAAGCTCTTCGCTGTGTCTTCACACCACTCCCACGACGGAAATTGAGTCTAGGCCAGAACCGTCTTTATCATTCTTCTCCACTTACTCAGGATGAGCCCACCATTTACGCTCTCTCCACCGCACCCGGAAAGGCCGCCATAGCTGTCATTCGTATATCAGGCTCAAGGTGTAAACAGGTGAGTACATTACAATCCCAGTTGCTCTCATTTGCCGGCTTCGTTTGCCCTGATACCCGCTACAGATATACAAGGGGCTATGTCCAGCAACACTTCTCCCGAAGCCCCGATATGCAGCTCTCCGAAAACTATATACCCCGCATCTTCTGCCCTCTCCTGCAACTCTTCTAGACTCAGGCGCCCTCGTCTTATACTTTCCGGCCCCAAATACGGTCACTGGCGAGGATGTGCTGGAACTACATGTCCACGGAGGTCCCGCCATTGTCCGCGCTGTGTTGGCCGCCATTCCCGGGTGCGCAGCAACATCTGATGGGGCGCAAGCACTCACGACACAGCGAATTCGATATGCTGAGCCTGGAGAGTTTACACGACGCGCCTTCGCCAACGACCGCATGGATTTACCTCAGATTGAGTCACTAGGCGAGACTTTGTCTGCATCTACAGAGCAGCAGCGCAAACTGTCAGTACGTGGTACAACATCATCACTCGCAGTGCGGTACGAGCATTGGCGCATGCTTCTGTTGCAAGCACGTGGAGAAATGGAGGCCTTGATCGACTTTTCCGAGGATCAGCACTTTGACGAGTCGCCCACTGTCCTCTGCGCGTCAGTCGCTGACCAAGTGCGCAAGTTGCAGTTTCACATGGAAGCACACATCGCGAACGCTGTCCGAGGAGAGCTACTCCGAAGCGGAATTAATGTCGCGCTCCTTGGGGCGCCCAACGCTGGGAAAAGCAGTCTGCTCAACCGCATAGTTGGAAGGGAGGCGGCCATAGTGTCTCAGGAGGCTGGAACCACTCGCGACATTGTCGAAGTGGGAGTCGATCTGGGTGGCTGGCTCGTCAAGATTGGCGATATGGCTGGCTTGCGGAGAGCTGGTCTCGTTGGGGCTGACATCGTAGGCGCGATCGAGCAAGAGGGCATCAAACGCGCTAAACAACGAGCGCTTGAATCAGATGTTTTGATCGTCGTTCAAGACGCCACAACCGAGATGGATCCCGAGGTTCTGGATACCGCGAAACAGTGTGTGGGGCTTGGTATCAGCGTCGTTGTTGCTATCAACAAGATCGACCAGCTCCCCGGGTCAGATGCTGCATTAGATACTTGGAAAGCGAAGGTTCAATCTACCTTGGAGATACCTACTGAGCGCATATCCTTCATCTCGTGCAGAAATATGGATACGTCCCCGACCAGTGCCGCTGTCGGTCATGACCCAGGAAACATACAGTCCTTCCTCTACAATCTTCTCGAAACCTTCAAAGACATCACGAATGCTTTAGTGCCCGACTCGGAACCAGATCCATCTATCTGGCAGGAGTCGCTGGGCGCAACCGAACGCCAACGCGCACTTCTCTCAGAATGCTTGTCACACCTAGAGGCATTCTTGACAGCTGTTAGCGGCCCAGCTGGACCTGGAGAAGATACAGTTGACATCGACATTGTGGTCGCCGCAGAGTCACTCCGCTTAGCCGCGGAAACATTGGCGAGAATCACAGGAAGAGGTGAGAGCGGTGACGTGGAGGAGGTCCTAGGTGTGGTATTCGAAAAGTAAGTGACCCATCATTTCATCCGCGTCTTCCCATCACTCCCCCCCCCCCCCCCCCTAAAGCGTATTCCACCCCTTTCCGGGCGTCAGGGACGATAACCGTGTACGCGCCTCGCGAGGCGGACTCACTCCCGGCTCGTCTCACACACGCGTGCCCACGTTCCTGGCACTGGCCCCCGAACCCGCCTGCCAGTCATCTGACTGTACTCGGGCACCAAAAAGGGAACCAGCCACAACCGTTATAGCGTATGACGTCCACGCGGCCAGGCGCAAACTGGGGCAATTCTGCGAGATAGATGGGAAAGAACGAGAATACTGGAGAAAATATCACTGCTTTTGTCAACCGGGTCATCTGCCTGCCCGACTGAGCGTGAGTCCTCGAGAACCAACCGCCAAGCAATTACGGGAGGAATTTGAGTTCTTCCCATCCTACACATGGCTCGAGCTGGATGCCACATGGGCCCCCCTCCCCTCCCTCGTTTTCTTACGAGATGTGTTGGACCCTGAAAGAGAGCGAGTGCTAACTGGTGCCTTCTCTGCAATTCTAGATTCTGTGTTGGAAAGTAGCACAAGTAGACCCCTTTTCGAAGTATCGATAATCCCCATCGATTCGGCCCGGTCCCCCGTGCAGTACCACACGTTCCCTCGTGCCCTGCGAAAAACGATGCGTGCAACACTAGAATCTTTCGCAACGATATATATGATACGAAGCAAATATTGTTATTGTTTGAACTTGGGAAATCCGGTCTTTTGTAGAACAAAAAAAGAGATCTTGCCATTTGTAAGATAGATGAGAGGTTATATTGTATTTGTATTTGTATTGTTGTTGTGTATTGCGTATACCTCCAGGGTACACCATCATTGGAATTCAATACTAATTGTGGAGAGAGTTGTGGGCCAGCTTGTCTGCCTGGTTTGGTTCTGCTTATTTGAGTCCGTTTAAGCTGGCGTGGCACGTTTTGAGTTGTCACCTGCTCGTTGCCTGGAACGCAGTAATCACAGACCAAAACAGGAAACGACACGAAGCGGCGAAGGGAAAAGAGCATGGAGGAAAATAACAAACAGGCAGCCAGTAAGAGAGAAAACGGGAAAAGTCTGAAGTATTGAAAAGAATATTGGTTTGAATTTCGCGAAAATCAAATGCAAGTAAAAAAAATTGAGGCCGAAGCCAGAAAAACCAAGTCCAACCAAACAAGAAACCAGAACTCGGAAAGAACGAACAATTGAACGCCTCGACTCGCTGAATGCTGTATGCCCTGAAATGCCCATGCCCCAAGATACCCCAATATTGCCAAACCGGTCCATCGAAAGCAAGAAAAACGCAAATAGCCTCCGTCTATAATGTGAGAAAAGAAATTAAAAGAAAAGGGGCAAAGGGGCAAAAGGGAGAAGGGAAAAGAGAATGAAACGCCGAATTCCCAATGATCATTCCGTGCCGTAACCATGCGTATACCCATATCCGTTTATCGATGCACCGTTGAATCCGTAACCCATGATCTAATTGCGTTGCGTTGCGTTGCGTTCGTAGCGTAATATAGACCACTTATAAAGATGTCCGAAAAGAATAAGAACTCCAATCGCTTGCTAAATGCATGAGAAGAAAGACAAAACAGATGCAGTGCTATGCTCGCTATGCAAAAAAGAGAAAAATGCAGGAAAGAGAAACAAAGAGAACAGGGTAGTGGAACAGTGGTAATGTTACAAAGGTAAAAACAAGAAGGAAAGGAAAAAAAAACTTCTAAAGACTAATAAAACAAAGCGTACAAGTACAAGTAGTCATACATGACAAAAGGCAGAAGTGGTGGTCAGGTGCGGTAGGTTTGGGATAGAAGCAAGAAAGAGGGAATGACGAGTCAAAGCTGGTTCGTCTTGATTGGCTAGGCAGCGAGCGGAAGTCGTGCCCGCCAGCGCTCGACACGTTTCTTGCGGAGTGTTTTTGGGGGTGGCTTGGGCTGGGAATGGTTCCGCAGCGGGTGTTTGCTTCGTGGGGCCATTTTTGGCGGCCGTGCAAATGGTGGTGGCGGATGATGGATGATGGGAGGCCGTCCGTGGGTTTGAGAGGGACCTCGTGATGAGGTGCTGGACAGCTGAATTTGGATTTGGTGTTGGTTTTGGAGTTGGCTGCGAGGGAGCGAAAGCTCGCGATTTAGTTGTATCCTCCACGGCCCATTGTTGCGAATTTGAGATTTGTTTGAGTGGTTTGGGTGGTAGTGCCTTTGGGCGGGTGGGAGAAGTAGTCTCAGCAGAGATTAGAAGGCGGAAGTGGCTTGTGAGTTGCCTTGAGCGAGAACTTGTTTCAAGAGTAGTCGGGTATAAAAGGTTGAGCTTGTTAAGCGGCGATGGCAGCAAAGTTGGATGCTGAGTGTGTGTGTTTGTAAACGCTGATGATGTTGATAGAAGGGCGTCGAAGACAGTAGTAGCAAGAGGAATAGCAGCAGTAGTAGCAGAATATTGTAGAGCAGTTGATGATGAAGCTAGATGATTGAGTTGAATGACTGACTCGAAGGGAACGTGCCGGGGTTTTATAAATGAAACGGAAAGAAGAGGGTGGCTCGTCTGTGAATGACTGTCTCAAAGAGCTTGTCTGCCTGTCCTGGGCCTGAAGCTTGCCAGGCATCTTTATAACGAACGTCGAACGCTGGATATCCAAACGCTCGGTTCCGTGGCTCGCGCCCATGTCAAGCCACCGTAAGGCATCTAGTCATCCGAGTGCACCCCCTGGACCACTCCCCGTTAGCCGGTGTTGTTACAGGAATAGGTGAGTGAACGGGGTTGCAAAGAAGGTGTGGCAGTGAGAATGGTGGGATGCGATGCGGCTGCTCTGGCGATGGACATGGGCAGGGTGGCACGGGCTCGCCTGTACCATGTGGGTGCACAGGCTCGCCGACGCGGCTGATGCTGGGATTGCTTGCGCTTGAACAAAGTTGACAAAGGCTGCCAGCGCTGGGTAAACTAACGGGTATGAGGTGAGCACGCAAGCCGGTCCGCGAGCAGCTGCTGGCGGTGATGTCGCTGCTTTCAGAGTTCTGAATGAGTCGACTCTGCTCACTCTACTCTGCGCTGTTGAGCAAGCGGAGACAAATATCATCAAGCACCCTCATCTCTCGGAGAGGTGCTGCCTGCCTCCCATGGTGGATGTGGCCGCGTATGTCTGCTGTTCCTCCTCCGTCCTCCCTCTTCAGCATATTCCATTTCCGACTGCTCGACACAGCTGGCTTTGCTAGTGGGCAGCGGCCAGCAGACTTGGACACCGAAACCCCCACCACTCACCATTATCCATTCGTCTGCGAAATCACACATCGTTTGCCCACACAAAAGCCCTCTAGCGGTAACATGCAGCAGCAGGGTACCTTGACCCGCCCACAGATTCACAAGCGCTCCTCGAGGTGTGATTGGCGAAGCGCAAATCTGCGGAGTACAGTCATCGCCATCATCAGCGGAGCATGGCCCCCTGCGACCCGCGAATAAGGGACCTGCTCCGCCATGCGCTGTCCGTTACACTGATTTTGCTTCTATTCTTCTGTAGTGTTCTTCTCAATCGGTTCTGTTTGTGGCCTTTCTGGCTGTTTCCGGCGGCCCACGGCGGCACCGTTGATCCTCCGCACGTTGCTTGTTTTGCAGAACGGTTCGTTTCGAATCAATTATCGCGGGTCGCACCCATTTGTCATGATCTCGATGGATGCATGCTACCTGGGACTTGGGACTTAGGAAGCTGGCACGCCTTGTGTGTGCCGCGAGCTAAGTGCGCACAATGATGGGAGTAGATGCGACAACCCGAGAGCAGCGTCGTGCGCAACATTGGATGGAGACGATGTTACGGCACCGGGTGCCAGTCTCGGAGGACAAGCCTCGCCGTCGATACTGCGGTTGCGGCCGCTGGCGAATCAGGACACTGAAGTCACGTTTGGCAAAGGACTGGCGGGCATGGCGGAGCGTTGGCTCACAATGACCTTGATGACCCTGATGACTTTGATGACTGTTGGCGATTGCCCGCTGTCCAGCTTCCAGCTCCCCCACTGCGGCGGCGGCGGCGGCGGCGGCGGCGGCGGCGGGAAGTTCCAGGCCGGTGAGGCTCGGCGCGCTGGGAGGAACGGGCGGTAGAGTCTGAGTCTGTAACGTCGCAGAGTTTGAATTCAGCAGCGATGGTTGACGGGTGGAGAATGGAGAGACGGTGGAGAGTGGAGCGTCTGAAGCGACTTCAGCTGGCGTGAAGCGTACCTGAGGCCTCCTCAGGCGTGCTTTCCCTGCGCTCGAGTGCTCTTGCCTGCTCCTCCCTGCTTCCTTCCTGCTTCCTTCCTGCTTCCTTCCTGCTTCCTTCCTGCAATTGACTGCTGGTTTGGGACTAGCTGCCGCTGCCAAAACATCAGCGCGGAGTGCAAGTGGAACCCGTAAACTCATGCGTTGATCCTCTTGCTACCAAATATTCGCACCTGCGCACCGTGTATGCAGCTATGCAGGTACTATACGACGGCGCTGTTGTGTCCGTGTCTGTGCCTGCTTCTCGATTCAACTCTGCCAGGCACCATGAGGGCGACAAAAAGAAAAGGCAAATCCTCACCAAGGGTCGTGCAATGCCATCTGTCTGCATTCATCGCCAGTCTGAAAATAAGTTGGGCCACTTGGACGACTTGACTTGCGCACAGGCCGCCCCTTGGATACTCCAATGGGCGATGCAAACACTTGTTCAGTCGTCCAGCCAGGCCCCTCACGCTGGCTCACAGCACCCAGAACTTCCAGTCTGCGCGGCCTCACTGGCTGGCGGTTTCCGGCGACTAAATGATCCAAAAGACTAAAAACACGCCTGCAATACCGGTCTCCCAAGTAGAACTCCCTAATCCTGCCTTGTGTCCCTGCCGGCCGGAAAGCCTCCCTCCACCCTCCACCCTCGACTCTCCACCCACACCACACCATCTCGCAAATTACCTACATTTCCCTGCCTTGCACATGCAGAATCTCCCAGGAACTCTTCACCCCGAGTTCGGGATTGAGCCACCATTTGTGCAACACTAGGCCACGAGGTGTTCCCGCATGCGGCAAGCATTGCGCATTCCCAGCAGTGTGGGAAGGATGGATTAGCTGGCTACACAGCGTCCAAACAGCCCCTGAAACATCTATCTTTGGGGGCCAACCGCCAACGCCAACCTTAGATTGTGCTATCTGTCGACGGACTTTACACACAAGGACAAGGCGAAGGCGGAAGGCGGAGGGCGGAGGTGGAAGGGCTTCCAAGGGCGGTTCACAGCTATCCGCAAACTGAACAGCACAACGCACAAAGAATGGGGCCATTAAGGCTTTCGTCTATCTACTGTACTCGGAAAAAGCTGCCTTGGAAGCAAGTCATTGTATTCGAGCCCCGGATACCTACCACCTACTGTTTAATTCCATGTCCTCTCGATTCTCTAGATATGTCATCCACAGCCTCACCGATGACAACTGCACGGTGCACTGGCTTCATCTCTATCGATTGCAAGAAAGCCCGCCCCATTGCGCTGGGTTCGGGACCCCCTCTCTCATGCGCGCGAAGCAGCCAGGCTGGCGACAGCAAAAGGAGCCACATCTGCAGGAACCCTTTGTCTTCCCTCTCCTACATACCAGCGTCCAGGGCCCAGCGCATACAGCACACGACATACAGCATACAGCATACAGCATGCAGCAGCGCAGAGCCATCACTCTCAGCCCCCAAAAATAGAGCTGCATCCCGATCAACTCCCTTAGGCGCGATAGGCGCGACCCCCTTGTCGTAGGGCTGACGCCAGAGCTGCGCCGTAATCCATTTCCCAAGAGCGGTTAAGCAGCCTCGTCGGGGGCTCCAAGGTGGCCTGCTGAAATCCTCTATTGGCTCCATGAGTGGCAATTAGCTCCTATTTTTGCCCAGTCAGCACCCTCTTCGAGCCGAACGGCTCCCAAAGCAGTCCTTTTTGTGCAATTATCTAAGTAGGATGGCCTGGAAGAGGGCTATTTTGGGGTCTTGCCTAATTTCCTCTTCTGGCACCTGGAGTCGGACCAGGCGGCAAGGCTGCACACCAGACAGACATTCGCTCACTCAATTCCAGTGCAAGGCTGATGAGAAATCAACCCTCCTTGCTCTCTGCAAACGTCGACTTTCCTCTTGGTTTGCTTGGATCGGTGTCATTCTGTCAGCAACTTCATTCTCTTGCGACATGATTTGGTCGATCCAAATACCATTTTGCATCTTCATCTCCTGCTGCGTCGTGTACCTACCTACATACAGTACACACTTACGTAGTCCGCCATTTTCGCTTCCCGTCCCCTTCTCGCTACGGTACTCGCTATTTTCTGCACCTGATTTCCAATCCGCCAAAATCTCGCCCATAGAATCTTCACCGCGTACCTGTTTTGTGTCCTTTTTTTTATTTTCTATTTTCGTTTCCATTTCCTCCGCAATACGAGGTGTAACAAATATATCGCATGACGGGAAGCTACTTAAGCTAGAGGCCTCCCTTTCGGAATATGTTGCGGTACCACGAACAGGTGTTCGTTCAGGTACTCGGGCTTTTCCAAGCGGATTCTCCGCCCCTGCGCTTTTGTAGCACAAGGTTGCACTCCGATCGTGGCGCATCTTGCGTAGGTACCGTACTCTTTCGGGAGCACGCGGAATGCTGCGTGCATGTACAACTCGTACACAGTTGATGCCTTTCCTTGTCATCATACCCTGGCGGGCGCGCATTCCTCCCTATTCTTTAAAGTCGGTCGATTTCCTTTTCCTATGACCTCTTCACCGGATCGGATTGGCTGGCAACACAAATATATCTAGACGCAAGGTAAGGCAAAGCGCAAAGCTACATCAGCCCTCGCACAAAACAAGGAGTCACAGATGCATGATGCAGGATCGACTCATTGTGTCGGCAAGTTGTACTGTACTCAGCATTCACCATGTTCGGATTTGTGGTTTGGCGGTCACCGGTCTGACCGTCCGACTCGTGACAAAACGCATTTGAGCATTCGGCCATTTTCGCAATATTTCACTGCATGCGATAGTCATAGCCATTCTGACTATAAGGCCAAAATATTAATAAACAAAAACAAAAAGCAAAACCCTGCATTACTAGCCCAGCCAGGTAAACTAAATCCCTAGCTTTTGCACTTGCATTTGCGTCTGCGCAAACCGGATAGGGACTGGGGACGAGCGCAATTTCTCCGCAAAAAGCAAAAGATCGTTCACGTCTACATCTGTGATCTTCCGGCAACTCCTATTGCACGCACAAAGTGCGAAAAAGCCCGGTTCGATTCGACTGCAGAATTGCAGTGCAAATGCAAAGAAAATGCAGGTGCAGCGCCTACCTTGTCCTTGTCTTAGTTTGTCTCCGTCATCGTCCTTTTGACATCAGCCTCGCGGAATTCCAGTACCAGTGCAAAACCCAAGAACAAACAGCCCCCAAGGAACGCAGCAAGGCTGGTGCGTGATGTCACCCCTCGTCCCGTACCACACTTTACAGTACCATAGGGCTGAGGCGATCGACGCTGATCGGCGGTTTCAAGGACCCCAAAGTTTTTGATTTTTGCCTCCACCACCACATGACATGATGCGGAGAGGTGTTCCGAGCGACTTGTGAGAAGAGGACGAGATGATTAGGCGTTAGTCAGATGCAACGGCAGCGTCGGATTACTGGATGGGGTGGCGCGCTGTGTTGAGAAAGGTGAGTAAGAGTGAGAGAGAGTGAGATGTCGGTTGTAGAGACTGTAAGCTTAGACACGGTGAAAAACGCTAGCTATATGGACTATCTACCAAGGAACGGTTCGGTATGTCCGAGATGGGTTTTGTTTGTTCTGTTTTTGACAAGATATGTTGCAACGTCTATTTAGAAGGCTAGACTCGTTAAGTGCGGATGGTTTACCTGGTGCTTGGGTTTCCTTGTTTGCGAGGCATGATGCGAATATTTTCGTGCGGGGTTTCCTATTTGCAGCCTGGAATTCCAGATTGGTAAGGCGGAACGCATACTGCCCATCCAGAGTGGATTGGATTAGATTATTTCTGGAGGATTGTGACTTGACTTTGACCGGTTGTTAGCGATGCGAAATCAAGAAGAGGCGAGATTTGATTTGTTGATGGGTCTGTTTTACTTTTACTATGTTTGTACCTATGGATGGCCTGACCTGACCTGCCAAGAGGCAAGGCAATAGGTGGTACTCGTCTATCTTCACATGCTAGATAGACGAATGCTAGAATACTCGCACATTATTTTTGTTTTTTTGTTTTTTTTTTCGCCCCCGAGAACTTTGAAGATTGTGGGGTTTTGCGTGTCATTGGTTGGAACTTTTCTCTCGCTTCGCATCTTGTCTCCCAATCTAGGTGGTAGGTTTCGTTGATTGAAGGCTATGGATTAGATGCAGTTACAGGAGTCATATGGGTACCACGGTAAGGCATGGCATCACGTGACGTGACATGACATGGAGAAGCAAAGACAAAAGCAAAAGCAAAGCAGAACTAAATACACCTTGCCTTGTCTTCCTGTACCACAAGCATGGATCCCATCCGTCAAAGCGTGCGCTGCGTTCCACCTACTTCTAGCGAGAAATTGCGAAAAAGGGAAGTTTCAGGCTTGCGGTTGGGGAGTTTGGAATGGAATGGGGATGGTAATACGGAGCTGCTAAAGAGATTGCTAGACTAGATGGGATTGATGGTGCGCTTTTGGAGGTGTAGAGTCAGCATTGAGGACACTTTGGACTTAGGAACTAGGCGGATGACGTCGTGGATTAGGGGCTGGAAAGTGCAAATGGATCTAGAGAGGTATATTGGTCGACTTGTGATGTGAAGAGGTTTCAATCGAGACCCAGGGCAAAAAGGGGTTGGTATCTAAGTTGCCTATTCACTCCCTACCCTCACTAGCCGTAGAGACACTCATGCTGTCCTACAGGTACATCTCAAAACCAAACCAAGCCAAACCAAACCACTAGCCCAACGGCATCGGCCCGTCCCGCATCATACTTACACATTCCCCTACCTCACCCGCAGCCTTGCCGTTACGAGGATAATTCACACTTCGCTCCGTTTCAGATCACTATGGGGAGGATGCATATTTCGATTTCGCCCCAACGCGCCTCTCCTCAAACAACATAAACGCTTATTCCGCCTAATAAGCGCGAACTCCCTTCCCTGTCCTGGCTTGAGCAAGTTGCTTAGTTGTCTCACTCCGAAGCAAAGCCACCACATCACTGCGCGGACCCTAAACGTGCTAAGCCAGCAGCTGGATTGCCGCAATGGGATCGCGTCATAAGAGCGTCTTGGGAAAACACGCGATGGAATGCCCAAGATACGTATTTCCTCGAAGTTAGACGTGAGATTGCTTTTCTCGTTTCTTTTAGTGTGCGTTCAATGGTGGAGTGTGTGTGTCTAGCGAGTGGAGACTATAATGTAACGCCTTGGTGCACCTCTGGTCAATGGTTCGCCGGTCATCACGGAGGTCCCTTAGTAAGATTGAATCAGACTTCTATAGATCTATAGATACTTTTGAAGCCACGTTGGGGAACAGGTGCGAACTAGGCAGCAAACGTCTAAACAGTCACGGTCGCACTGTCCGCAGCAGCAACGACCGGAGCGGCAGTCCGCCCACTCATCCATGTCTATGATTCTTCTCCGACCACCGATGTCATGTCACCCCATTCCATATCGCAAGAGGCGCCCGGTCGTACGCATGTAGCCGTGCAGTTGACAGTTTAGTCCAGGTGTCGCTGGGCGTGGGCGTTACAAACGAACACCAGCCTCGTTCACAGCCCTATGACGCCCGGCATTGCGGTACAGCGGTACTTCGAGATCGAGGATCCTCACCCTGGATTCATCGGTAACGATCTCGCTAGGGTAAATCTCACCTTGCGTCGTCGAACGTGCTTTTCGCCGCAGGAACCTAAGGCGAACTGGACCGATAGAACATCACGTTTAGGCGTGACGTACCATAGAGCAGAATGGATCCGGTCAAGACGGATACGGTTTAAGAAGATGCAAAAAGGCGTGCAAATAAGCGAACGTCCAAAATACCTTTTTCTAGTAGCAGAGTCAGTGCGGCGGCATAATTTGCCTTAAAGTGGGAGTACGCTACCCTGTTGTGCGGTCCTTACGGAATGAGAATGAGCGCAATTAACTAGGCCTTTGTCCTCGCGGACTCGAGGTGAGGCATTGCGCACCCAGTTCCGTTTAGTGCAAGGCCGTTGCCTGATTTGTGGTCGTACTCACTGGGTGTTGTGACGCGCGGACACAGGTCACAGGTCTAGCCTTTTCATAGGCATGCGAATGCTCGTCTCATGTGATTTGATTTAGATCCCATACGGAATAGTACTGTTGGTAGTTAATTTCGTACCGGTCATTCTCTTGGACTTTAGACGAAAAGATATCGATAGTCTCGGCTCCACTACCCATTGTCTGTGTTGGTGATTCTTTCGAGGGTCAGATGGATGACATGCTTGCGCAGGCTTACACCCTGTTACACACACGTGTAAGCTAAGGACCCTGCACCGCAGAGTACATGTGTCCTGTACTGGTAACATTCTAGAACTTTTCTAATTCGGGCCAGCAATGGATTGGTCTTCATGCCCCAGCTATACGATTACTTGACCAATATACTATCGTCTTGCACAATATACATTTTGAAGAGCGGTCTCACATCTAGGGTGGTAGGCTATGCGGATCAGCTGGTATATCATGTCCTCATTTTCGCCTTTCCAAACAGTTGCGAGCCTATGAGGGCATTTTGGTGAGGGTATTTTTGCGCCCACTTGTGCTCAGATTTGTCATATCAACACCCGCTTTGAGCGTGCATCGACTCGGCCCCCTTGATCCCACGCAGCGCGTAGAATTGAAGCCCGTGAGTCGAAAAGCCGTCCTGATTGGGGCGCGGAAAAGTACAAGGGAGCAGGGTGAGTGCAGTGCTGCGGGTGGGGGCTGAGTGCAGGCTTTCGGGGATTAAGCCGGGCTTCGAGAAGCCTGCCCAATCGAGACATGCAATCAGATATGGGTTGTCAGACGGACACAGACGGACTGATTAGGGTGATGGAAAGTGAAAATTATGGGATCGCCAAACATATTACGCGCACGTGTGAAATTGAGTGGATTGTTGCAAATGCAAGCTTTCCGCCCAGGATTCTGACTACGCGCTGTAGGAGCTCACATAGTACTAGGAGAGTTGTTAGCAACCTTTCTGTACCTGACCAGGATACGTACCGTCAGAACCGATTCATCTTCACCGTTATCGCTTGGTAAATAGACGTACAGAATCAGTGCATGTTCGTGGCAGAAGCCTGTTCCCTGTCAGATACGTTGATTGTAGAGACCAGTAGAGCGCGTCTGGCCATCAAACCCAACCCATGATCACTCACATGCAATGACCCTTCCTCCTAGTCGACCAACGCTCATGACCTTTCCCCAATCTCGGCCGTCGATACGGACCGAAGCCCATCCCTCCTCACTTCGGCCGTCAGCAGTCCCGAGTTGCTTCATACGTGTGCTGGGGTGCTCAGCAATACCAATCTCTCCCCCAGCGACTTGGCTAGGGTCCAGTTCCGGGTTATTCAAGTCCGTCCACACAGACGAGATGCTCATGGCGTCTGTTTTGATGCTCATCTTAAGACACCCATGCATGTTGGCAGCCATCTCTAACCTTGTTCTCGCCGCTGCTGAGCCCGACTTAGCCCCTGCCAGGGCCAGCTTTGTAAATCTGTCGCTTATGCTCTTTAACTGCATCAAGGGTGGCAATATAATGTGCACATCTGGCTCTCGACATTGAGGCTCATGTAAACCAGCCACCGTGTCCGGTGCAAGCACTCTGACGGGAACTTCCTGCGTTACGATGGTCTCGCGCTGGACCCCACCAAGGACGTTGTCAAAAGGCACGTCTAAGCCATCATCGTTATTGGCAGTCGAAGCGGGGAATGCGCCGTGGGTATTCGAGTTTGACGTCGTGGCGATAGTGAGTGCGAGCTGCGGCATATTATCTTTTTTCGTGAGGCGGATCTGAGCGGAAGTTGCATTCAAGGCAGACTTGAGGGCTCGGTTGAGAGAAGTGAGGGGAACTTCGAGATTGATAACATTTTGGGCAGCGGATTGGACCGTGTACGTATCAAAGATGGTGTCCTGAATGACGCGTTAGACGGAGATGTGAATTGAGATAGCGCGCTTACAATAGATAATACACTGTATAAAGTCAATAAGTAGAAGATACCATGAGCTACAACACGACAACCTACGCCCACACCTGTGTGCCTTGCTCTGGAATGATGGTAAAGCAGACTTGGTCGTCGGTGAGTTTCACCCAAGCGAGCGGTCCAAGCGAGTTGAGAGATGCTGTTAGCTCTGGCAACGTGTTAGCCCTAACTTTTTGCCATTCTGACGGTATACTTCTGTTCGTACTTGTGAAGGTGTTGATGTCTTGAATTGACGCCTTGAAGCGCATTGTGCTGTTCTTCACCGATATCAGTCAGGACCTGGATGTGTTTACGTAGTGTGAAGTTGAAGTTGGATGTGGGGAAATATATGGCACGTGCACACGCGTTGACCCATCGAGCTTCACCTCTTCAAGTCTCTCAATCATCCTTCTTCATCAGGCAAAAATATCATTTCATGCGTACACTTATCATAATACTATTTCTCAACTCTAAGATTCTTATTACCCTCGATAGCTTTTAATTAAGCATGTTGTTCTGACCAGACGCATTGAATTGCACCGATCTAGGGCTGCCGCAAGTTATTCATACTCAGCAAAGACCTCCGGAGTGAAAATGAAATAGTCAATGCTGGTGGAGTACTTAAATACCATTCTAGATATTGAATTGATGACAGACTCAGGATGCTGTTGATTCTATCTAAATCGATCCGTGCTCCAGAGATCTACCATCACAACCCTTAGATGACCAGCAGGAATTGGTGCTCTCAGACAAGGCGGACGGTTTGAAGCATGATTAGTGCGAAAATTTCAACTGATTGACACATAAAATTAGGTCTATGTACAAGTCCTCGTCTGGGTTGATCATCAAGCAGGCTCACAACATCGAATCCCATGAGTCCACCGTGAGGTAGCTGTCTCTTCACTGCCGCCTAACAGAAACACCAGAGGATGAAATTGTTGTTCGCGAGTACATCTATAACAAATTAGTATGTTTGTAGTTCTAGAACAGTAGAGGACTGACCTGTCCGCTAGTGCCCTGAATCTCGTACGCTCCTGCGCCCGAAATAGGAACTGTCCTCCCACTCTTGGTTGTTGCGGTGCATGCAGTGAAGGAGACAGTGCCGTAGTTTGGTGTCTGTACAAGCTCACCATTCACGACTTGATAAGCTTGAACCCACCAGTCAGCGGCAAGCGCTGTCAAGAGCTCTGGTTCAACGTTCGCTGGGGCGGCAACGGTCTGGGTGACCTTTCGATTCTGAGTCTTGTTCTCTACCACGACAGTTCCACCAGCTCCTTCTTGAATGTTGACAGTTACGGTGATAGAGTCTCCATTCCTGACCGGCACCTGCGAGGTAATATCGGTAGGCGCGCCAGGGAAGAATGCCGTCCAGGAGGACAAGGTCCTATTATACAGGATGCCACCACCAAGGACATAGGTTTGTTGTGTAGTGTCGCCAATACCAACCCATATCGAGAGTCTGTTGTTGCCTGAAAGGTTGGGAATGGTAAATGTGCCTGACACACTAGCAAAGGAATCGCCGGCAGGTGCTTTCAGGACTGCGCCCGCACGATTGAGGTCGAAGGCTCCAAGTACGGTTGTGGCCCAGCACGCAGTGCTGAAAAGGGTAGAGAACCTCATGGCTGACAAAAGATGCAGCAACGTTTGCCAATAGAAAGCACGGGAAAGATGTTCAAAAATGCGGCCCAACGGGGAAGAAACAACCTTCTGATATCACGAGCAGAACAAACCAAACTTTCCAACAGTATCTTTTAAGAAACTGAGGGAACACAAGAAAGAGCACAGCAGGCTCGAGAGTAGGCAGGGGTGCCTACCCGGTTCATAAGAATTCCATCAACAAACTCGGGCCTGGGCTTGCTTGGAAAACCTGGGCGACTCGAGCTAGAAACCTGGGCGACATGACTATTCTCAGCTCTTGGTTCCGGGATACTGAGAGTAGAATGGATATTTTGTGTACGCGATTGTTTCTGATCCTGTCCTGGTCTTGGTACATATCCTGGTAACCAATCATCCAATCCAAAGACAGGACTGGTTCTCGAATAAGATTGGCAACCAATTGGCAAGAATTAGGGAACTCTCAGCAAAGGTACTTGCAATTTGTACGTGTATGGGAATTAATCTGGCTTGATGCATTTTCCCTCGGGCTTGGCGGCGTGGTAATGAACGACATATGAAGCTTGTGTAACCTTATACCCACATCCACCAACCTTAACCGTGTGTTGACCCACTCCAAGGAATCCGCCGCCACAGGAGTCAATACCACACGGTCTTATATGGGGCAAAATGTGGAGAAATCAGCTGTGGAAGATGCTTCGCACGCAACTGCCGAACTTCTCTGCCACACCACGATATTAGAGGAATATCAGCCGGTACACCGACTGGTATCTTCCAGAACCAACAAAATATTATCCAATCACGAAGGAACCCTCTTTTGACCCAGGAACAAAGATGGAAGGAGGATAGGTGGAATTCTAAGCACCAGGATCGAGAGCATGACGTTTGGCGGCTCAAAGTATCGCTGCAAGGTGTCGAGGCCCAAACCCGGGGAGCTGCGGAGGCGATCAACAACGACAATTTGCTATCATCCCGCGCAGAAAATGTAGGGTACATGATGTTGAATTGCTTGGGGCAGCAATACAGCAATATGTGGGACATCTACTGTTAGATCTTGGAGGCAGATTCCAAGAACTTCCGGATTCTATCCCTTGGTCCATGCTTGCTAAGCGCTACCATACTCTAGTGGACTATCAGAGCGTGGCATGCCCAGCCGGCGGTACAGTTCCCTGAATTTCCTCGTGATATAGAGGCTGCCAGTGGCTGAAGTTCTATAAGAGACTAGGCACTCTTTCCTAGTCATCTTACCCTCCCGTCTGCCTCCAAACACCAAGTTTGACGAAAGGAAAAACATCAAGATGAAGTGGGCATCTGCCGCTGCTCTTTCGCTCCTCGCGCCTGCAAATGCGTTGCTGCGTTTCCCATGTGCGCAGCTCGTTATCGACCGACTTGACCCCTTGGTCACGCCCGGTCAGGCACCGTCTCCCCATCTTCATCAGATTCTAGGAGGAGTAAGTTAGTTGAAACGAACTTTGGACAGAGACTAACACAGACAGAACTCCTTCAATGTCACCATGGCCCCTGAGAAGGATATGCCCGGGGAGTCAACCTGCACTTCATGCCAGTTTAGCGAGGACTTTTCTGTATGTTTTACCCACTACTCCATCTCGGTGTATGCGTGCTGACTTTTCGGTAAAGAACTACTGGACTGCTGTGCTGTAAGTTTGAGCCGATTATAACGATGATGATCACTGAAACTGAAACCATATCAGTTACTTCAAGGCCAAGAATGGCACATACAAGCGTCTCAAGCAGCTCCCCAACGTAGGCTTTGAAAGCACCAATGGTGGTATGACCGTGTACTACATGCAAGACGGTCTTTACAACTTCCAACAAACCTCGAAGGTACAAGCCTTCAAACCGGTGTGTTCCCTTTCTCATAATCCTCGTCATCGTGACTTATAAACAAAGCGCTGCCTACTGACTAGTATTATAGGGCTTCCGTATGTTCGTTGGCGATGTGAATGCCCGCACAAAGGAACAAGCAGAGCGATTCAGGCAGCTTACCTTCACTTGCCTCGAGAACATGAACACTCGTGACCCCCAGACCCTAGACTTCCCCCAAAAGCCCTGTCCAGCAGGTATCATGACTGCAGTTCGCTTTCCAACGTACGTTGTTTCCTAACATTTATACACGGAATCTCTTTATCTTGTAGTCGAAGACCAAACCGCTAACAAAGAACAGTTGCTGGGATGGCAAGAACCTCGACTCTCCTGACCACATGGCCCACATGTCCTACCCAGAATCTGGATCTTTTGAATCCGGCGGCCCTTGCCCTGCTTCTCACCCTGTGCGCATGGGTCAGCTATTCTACGAGGTCATCTGGGACACTCGTCCATTCAACAACAAGGCCGACTGGCCCGATGATGGATCTCAGCCTTTCGTATGGAGCTTTGGCGACGGGTGAGTTGCGTTCATTCTAGCCTTGGCAACACCAACCACGCTAACATTATGCCAGTACCGGTTATGCTAACCACGGTGACTACGTTTTCGGCTGGCAAGGCGATGCGCTGCAGCGCGCTCTGGACAACCCTTGCTACCAGAACTGCCCTACACTGAAGTCGCAGAACGCCGCGGCCATGAACAAATGCACTGTCAAGCGTGTTGTCAACGAGGATATTGACGGCTGTATGTTTGCTCCCCTTGGCAATAAAGAAATCAACTAACTATTTGTAGGGGTCAAGGAACTACCTGGAGGCTTCCAGGCCAACTATATCAAGAAGCGATGGGAATAGAACCAAGACTAATCGCGTGGGGGCACCTTCATCAAGCTACCTAGAATGTATCGGTCCCAAGAGATTATATGTAGTACATTGATGAAGCATCGCTCTTTGCACTCCTTCCAAGTTGTCACCGCGAAAGACATTTGCTTTGTACTAGCATTGCTTATTTGCAGATTGAAATATATTGTTTTATTACTTTATTCTATTATCTTTACTTTTTGTTTCCCGAGTCAGTCAGTGACATCTTAAGTATTTCGCAGACGTGCGTAGTTTGCGTTGTGCGTTACTATATTAGCCTAAGATGGGATTCATCGTTTCTTCATCTATCGTGTGTTCCCATTCTCCCTTGCTCAAATATGTTGCTCACGCGTTAGCGACTTTCCAGCCACCAGGCATGAGGTCAGTGTAAACCTTGAGCGGGTCGTACTTGTTGCGCAGCATCTTCAGCCTGTCTACATTCGCCTTGGGGTACCCAGCGAAAACGTTCTGGCCCTCTCCAGCGTCGTTCATGTAGCGGTATTTATCCGTCAATCCCTTTGCGGAGAGAGTGCTCTCCACAGTAGCGATATAGCTATCCGCCCAATCCTTGACAGCCTGATCATCGTTAGGATCGGCCCAGATACCATTGATAACGATCCAGAAGTACGGCCCCTTGTTGGCGTCCACGCCCTGTGGGTTCCCGTTCTTGGAAATGCTTTCCTGGAGGAACTTCTTTGTGATGGGCTGGAAGGTGAGGGTTGTGAAGGCATTGGGGCGGTTTGCAAAGACAGCTTGGGATGTCTCGCGGAAGACTTTGTGCGAGATTTCGAGGGCTTCACGGCTCACGAAGGTGGAGAAGACGCGGAATTTGTTACGCAAGTGGATCGGGGCGGTGGCGGAGTCGTCTTCGATGAATTTGGCAAAGGATTGTTTGGCGTAGGTGTCGACTAGAGGGGTCATGGTAGGGGCTGTGAAATCCTTCCATACGGTGGGTTTGTCGGTCTCTGAGTCGTAGAAGCGCTGCAAAGAGTATGTGGTCTGCCCTATGCTGGGTCCAAGAATGATGGTCGGCAGAAGGGCTGCCTTTGCATCGGCGGATCCGGATTTTCCAAAGTTGTAGACGGCATCGAGATACTTTGAGGCTTCTGACTCGTCGTAAACCGAGTTTCCAATGTAAACCTGGGGGGACTTGTAGGTCTTGAGGTCAACGCGGGTAACGACAGCAAAAGAGTTACCGCCACCCTTGAGAGCCCAGAAGAGGTCAGAGTACGAGTTCTTTGCGGTCACATCGACGACCTGACCAGACGCAAGGACAACCTAGAGATGGTTAGAAAAGCCTCAAAGCTGGGTACGCTGTAAATACATACCTCGTACTTGACAATGTTCTCAGAAGCCCATCCGTACTGGTTTCCGTAAAATGAAATGCCGCCACCGAGCAGCAATCCAGGGACACCAACGTGAGCAACACGACCTCCTACTGCAACAAGGCCAGATGGATCAAGGTATTTGTATACGTCAATCCATCGATTACCGGGGCCGACGCTGACGGTAGACTTGTCGCTAGAAAGAGCCAAGGTGTTCAAGTTCGACAAAGCAAGAAGGACACCATCGCTACCAATGCTGTTGTACTTCACAATTGGCATGTGGCCTCCACCACGAGTAGCGAATTTGGTCTTTGTCAGAGTGAAGGTGGTGATTGCGAATGCTGTTTGCTTAGCATCTTTGGGAGCAAAGACACATGCTGGTGCTTCAAATGCGATCTGGCTCCAGTATTCTACGAGCGCGTATTAGGTCTGGTGTCGTTGTAGATGAAAAAAAAGGCAGGGATAACTCACGAGTCTGGGTCTCGTATGTGTACTGTTCAGAACTGGGAGAATAGGTCTGGTCTGCATATTTGGCTTTGAGGACTTTGCAAGCCTCCGAGGGGCCGCGTTTCGAAGCAGCAGCCTGCTCAGCTGCTGGCGCAGCCAGAGCCGTTGAAGCAATCAACAACAATTCGATGAGTTTGTACATGTTTTGTCTGTCCTCGCCCAAGATCCTTGAGTCCTGCCGATCGCATCTCGACCTGGAAACCCTCGACTTTTATACTTGTGTGTCCAGAGCAGCAGCAGTGACCCCCTTCTACGCCTGGGGGATTCACTGACGAATTGACCAATTCAATAACGCATTGTCCTCACTCGTTTGTCGGAACCAGCACGCCACTAGTGCCACTGTTCACTTTACAGGTCGACATTTGGCCAATGCATTGCCTTCCGAGCCCAGCCGTGCCGTATGCTAGTCTTCTCGCAAGACATACCACCTCCATACCTATGGTATGGAGCCACTTCTCAGAGAGACCTTGCGCAAAGTTTGTAGCAAGGGACATGCAGCTCTACCGATTCCAACGGTGCGGGTTCAGCGCAGCGACCTGGTAAGCTGACCGGCTAAACCACGTAGGGCTGGCCTGCTGGTCAGCCACTTGTTGGAGGATGGAAGCGGACGGCATCATTGGTTGTACAGAGTCCATCCGGGTGGATGTGGTGGTACTGAGGCCCGCAGATGATGACCGCAGTGATCTCTCTACCTATCGTATGAGCTTCAACTTCCGATTCCGCCCCGCAAATGATCATTTTCGGGGCCATGCTGCCTTCACGAACAGCTATTTTGTGTATTGTACTGTACCTCCAGCTCAACACCACATGGCATACTCCAATTCACCGAGACAACAAAGACGACAGCATGATGACGGACATTCCACCCACTGATTTCGAATTGCCTCAGGCAGGCAGCATAAATGGTTCGCTGCCCCACAGAAAACGCTTCGCAAGTGACCATCACAATTACACAATTACCCTGGTCCGAAAGCACGAGCCGCGCCACTAGGCGTAATATTGAGGCTCCTATGCTGTCATCTTTTAGGGCAGGGCGTCATGTCGAATACCATGAGTATGGAAGAGCTCGTGGAGCGTATTAACCTTGCGCGACAGAATTGATACAGATCTCAGCATCTCATTGCCTGACTAGAGGTACGGCTACAGAAATGTCCCGTCCGACATGTAATCTGCCATGCCTAGACAGAAGCCTAACAACCCAACGCTCATAAAGAGAGATATCGAGCCCAGCCATTCGCAAACTCATTACCGAGAGCTTCCGTTGTTTCCTTGGCTTTCGTCCTGTTAGCCTAGACAGGGCTGCGAAAGCAACCTGATACAAGAGGTCAAAAGACTGACAGACTCACAGACTCACAGACTCGCAAACTCATAGTAGCGTTCAAAACTCGATTAATCTCTGCTCGGAGTCCGTAGTAAGCAGCCCTTCCCAATAGCGTTTCTAGCGCAACAAAGGAAGCAGGATGCCCCAACCTCATCCCAAACAAACCCACCAACAAACCGCTTTTCCTTCTCCTAATCACCATTTGCGCTAATCTATCATGACATACCCACTCATTGAAGGCCTGGGGGAGCCGCAACTCAAACTAGATATTAGCTCTGCAGCGCAGTCCCGTTGTTGCCAGATGCGTCGTGGCCAGCTTTACGCGCGAAACCCAAGACTGCAATTTCCGGCCCCCAAAGACATGCCACCAACCAGCATGGCGCAAATACCTAGACATACCCCACGCAATAACAGCTTGACCTCAATATTGAGAATAGCCACGAGCGCCTTCAATCATGCAGGTGCCCCTGTCCTGATGCACTATAGAATATTCTAGAAGGTCATCCTGTGAGCTGTTAGCCAGGGGACGTAGACAAGTGCTCGTCAGCGCTATTGGCTGGCATGCGTATAAGCTTAAACAGAATAATCATTTTAGGAATAAAGCATACGAGTCTATACTGGAGGGCTGACATGGTGGAGCCCATTATCGATTAAGCGGTGCAATCAGCCTGATCCAACATTTCGTGCGTGGGAGGTACATGCTTATTCCAATTGCCGCTATGACTGCTTACTTCTCCACACTGTACTGATGCGGAAAGTACATGCTCACGGCCTGAGGCGTGGGTTGAGAGGCTCTGACAGGGTGTCTGAGCTGCGGCTCTTGTCGATGTGTGGATCCTTACACAAGGCTTTGGACAGCCAATTGTCTAGGCCAATTGTGTTAACCAACACGTCTCTACGATTTGGTGTTTCTTCTAGATTCTCGCCAATGTTTGGGCGTCTCCGTATAGCTGATACGCTGCAATGCTCCTTTGATTTTCGCGCTGGTGGCGAGTACATTAATTACGTACGTATCATAGTTTATCTATGTGGCTTGAAATTGCCGATGCGGCGAGGCTGCAAGAGCAGGGCGGAGACTGCATTTGTTGAAGTTGATGGTCAATGCAAACGGCATGAACGAGCAAATAGTTTGAGGGAGATGACAAATGGAGTGATATTGAGATTAAAGCAACTGCGCCTCAATTTGCAATTGACCGCCGATCGGCCACTGTAATATACAGTGCGGCGATATCCATAGGTAGACACAAGTACTGCCGAAATACTCTGAACTGTACAAGTTCCAACCACCCCGCGACCAACTCAGACAGAAGCAGCAGCATCTTCGTACATTATACCCCAGTCTTGCCCCCAGCAATGTAAAGTGGAGACGTAGCCGAAGTATCCAGTGAGATAAACAGCGCCACTATGGCCTCGTCAGATTCACGTACCAATAAACACGATGTATAAAAGTCTTTCGATAGATAGACAACTTCCGCCACTTCGTATTAGCTGTCAATGTCGAAGAAACGACTAGGGAGGCCGTTGGATCTCGCGTGAGCAATGTGTTGCAACAGATCAGACTATAACAACTAAGTTTTGCTGCGTTAAGACTGGAATTTAAGAGAAGCAGAGGTACCGAGCACTACACAATGAAGGCACTCAAAAATTTGTAAATACTGGATCTAAGGTTGTGGAGTGCAGATTAAATGCAAATGAATTGACTCCAAACTGAGAAAACCAAGGACGGAGATTTTCTCAGCTAAGAGCAACTTGACAACATAGACACCTGGATCGGATGTGGAATGATGCGGTTGCTGATGAACGACAGCTACCGTCATCCAAATTCATCAACATGGGCAAGGGCTCCTGGATCCTGCATCAACTCTTCGATCCTCCCTTTCATTTGTGGCAATGACAGGGTTTGACTGTTGTGGTGTCGTTTCCATTTGATGATAAAAAAGCCCAAAAGGCATTGGGTCACGCCAACTTTAGATCCTACTCTCATTTTCCGAACATCTAGCTTCTGCCCATTGTATTCAGGTGAAATATGCCCATTTCCGTTAACGAAAGACCATTGGGGAAACCGTTTATCAACACACTGTAGAAAAGAACATCTTCATATAGCCGCTTCGGTCCTTCATGATATCGATATTACTATACTAAGGCAAGGTTAATTCCATCTAAGTACGAATCCGAGTTTTGATCTGCCAAATCCAACTCATACTAACGGGACAAGTTCGATGAGCTAGACGGGTCTTGTATGGCCAGATTCGAGGAGGGATCTAAGGAGACATATATGGGAATCTCGCTCATATGCCGCCTGCCTTTGATTGGGGCATCTTGTGAGCCGTTGACATGGGATCGAGCAACTTGTGCAAAGTCGGTTGTCTCTTCGAGAAGGCGCGTCCTCTCATCGTATCCAATAGAATGTTTTAGTAGAAAAGCCCTCAGCTGTTCAAGTGATCACACCTATAGTGTAGTAAAAGCGCAGTACCTAGATCAATTCAATCACGCCCTACCAATCTAGAACCTCACACAAAACACTCACATATGCCCATGGCACACCTCACCTTGAATAAACCACCAAAAAAAAAGGAAGGAAACAATAAAATAAGCAAAGTCCAAACGAACTCTACACCACATTTCCAACCAACAACCACTACTTAATACAACTACAACTACCCAGTAAGCTCTCAACCACAAGCTCATCCCCACGCCCTTTTTAAACCCATGTATCTCCCCAGATGCAGATGCCCAACCGCACAACCATACAAACACACAATAACCACATTCAAAAGCCATCCCTCTATTAGCAATCAATCAGCTTACTCCCCACTGTAAACGAAGAAGCTGAGTACCCAAATGTCCAAAACGAAAAGCTTAGCCTCTTGGCCAGCCTACTACATCGCACTTTATCTTGGCAAAAGGCTAACTCTACAGTCTCTACTACAGGCATGCTATAAGTAAAGCCTGTATGTCATAGCCTGCTGTCATCCAGGCTCCTGGGGCCCCAAAAGCCTGGTTCTCAGCAATTAAACAGGCCGTCGCAAGTGAACAGGCATGACGATCAACACTCTAGCCAAAAAAGAAATACCACTTAGATATCCTTGTTTGAGGGATGATTTTGAGTCTTTTCATTAGTTACAGGGTAATCATGCAGGATATTTCTCATCTCTTCTCTTCTCACGTAATGGTTGAGGGGAGCTGAATAACTCTGCAGGAATAAATAAACTAAATACACAAAAATTGGTCTTTCGAGAGAAAGAAAGCTGTCGAGATTACCTTTATTCCCAGACCCACAATGATGCCGTAATGTTCCATGTCGCATTATTATTTTCCACCGTTCTTGCACTCGGAATGAATAGACTGAAATTTGTCTACTCGAAAGTCAAATCGCTCATCTTTAATTTACAAGAAGAAAGCGCCAACGGCGCCCATAATAACTGCTATGAAACTGCCGCTGGTAGCACTAATACCAGCAGCAGCGCCATCGAACTGACTGGGGGAGGCCGAGGGAGAAGCACTGGCGGTTGCGTTGGAAGCAGAGGTAGCAGCAGGGGCAGAAGTAGCACCAGAAGCAGGAGGAGGCGTGGTGGGCTCCGCAACTCCCGAAGGACAATGATAGTGGTCGCCGTGAGGTTCGCAGGTGGTGGCAGTAGCCTCATGCTCGTGCTCATGCTCGTGCTCATCGTGGGATTCCGAGGCAGTGGGAGCTGCGGTAGTTGCAGCTTCTGCTGGAGGTGGGGTGGTGGGCTCAGGGACTCCATCGGGGCAATGCCTATTCTTGTAATTAGATATGTAGTTTTAAGGCGAAGCTGAAATAGAATAACTCACCAGTGGTCTCCGTGAGGCTCGCAGGACTCGGCGGGAGCAGCAGCAGCGGATGAGGAGGAGACAACGACCGGCGCCTCAGTAGGAGCAGCACCTGGGGGAGTGGTAGGTTCTTGGACTCCAGGTGGGCAATGCCAGTGGTCATCATGAGGCTCACAGGCAGCTCCAGTGGCAGAAATGCTGTCCTGAGCAAGGACAGCTGCAGCGGCAGCAAGAACGACGAAAGAGACCTTCATATTGATATGTTGTAGTAGAGACCGTGAAGTTATTGGATGGAGGTTGGGTCAACGAACGACAGGATCCAGCAGGTGTTCCTTTGTGTTTGCCTTGGTGCAATAAAGTGCAGTACAGAAGAAACAGAGCAGATGCGCTGAATGGTTAAATGTTTCTTGCAGGCCCGCACAGGCTGTCGTGGTGGAGACAGAGCCAAGTCGGCGGATGCCTTGGCGATGGACATTTGGGTACTCAGTGGCAGCAAATGGCATAGAGCAATGAAGGAAAACCTGTTCGTGGGCGCTCAAATGGCGTAAATGAGTGGGCTTCAAGGCTTGAGAGGATGAGGATTGCGGCATGGCCGAATAAAGCGTGGCAAACAAATTGGAAGGTGAGTAGGGTGGCCGTCTTGGCGTGGGTAAATGGTGACAGCTCGGGTGAGGTTTGCAAAACCGGCAAAAGAATAGTAGCTGCAAAGAGATTTAGTAGAAAGAAAATCCTTTTCAATCTTTGGAAAGCAATTGAGAACTCAGCAAGTCCTCTGTTGAAGCCCTCTGCATCAAAATACCCTTGTTCGCGATAGAGAGTATTGCCTACATTCACTGCATCGGCAAACACCATACCGGCTCTTGATGCTCACAGTTCATGCATCATAAGAGCTAACGCAGGTACCCAGTCCTGCCCATCATTGTGTCCGCTTCTTGATTAAATCGGCTGCCTGATATTCGTTAGCCATCATGCGAACGTATCATGCCACCAAAAAACAAGGGGAAAGGGGGGCGTTGGACTGGGATGGGGGTCCTGGAGTAATGCCATGTTACATTGGACATACCTTTTCGGCAACAGCATAGGTTGTGAGGACCGTGGGTGCTCCCGGTATAATGGGCATGATGCTCGCATCTACTACGCTGAGATCCTCCACTCCATATACCTGCAATTCTTCATCTACTACGCCGCCTAGTTCCCTCGGCATCTTCGAAGCTGTTCCCACGGGGTGGTATACACTGGGTACATAATTTCTTCTCAGCCATGCTTCTATCTCCGCGTCTGTCGTGATATTTGCACCTGGAGACGTTTCTACAGGCGCATAGGGGCGGAAGAACTCTGAACCCATGTATCGCCTTACAAATCGCAGCATCTCCGTCGTTGTGGCTACGTCAATAGGATTCGAAAAGGTTCTGTAGTTCACCACTGGAAATCCTTCCGGGTCAGAAGCGTTGATGTGGACAGATCCTCGCGACAGAGGATGCTGGTTTGCAGGACTAAAGCTCAATGGGCCGCGGAGAAGTGTCCACATCCAGGCAGTGCTACTATGAGAGAAGATTTTTGCAAATGCGTCTTTCTGAGCTTTATATCCTGCGAGCACATGAGGATGAACATTCTTAGGGAGATGTTCCGCTGGATCTTGAGCTGCAAAGGATTGGGCCAGCTCTTCTACTTTACTGGGAGAGATTGCCGGCAGCCCAATGACGACACCGCAGTTTGTAGTAAGGGCTGTTTTGGGATCTCCAGAGCTATTGACTGCAGGGACTGGTGGCTTGGTTCCCCACTGAAATGACGGGCCCCAGAAGTACCCGTGGTCTTGAAAGTTTTCACCAACGCCTGGAAGGTCAACTTTCTGTTTGATCCCCGCAGCAGATAGCACAGTATAGGGTCCAATACCAGATAACTGCAAAATTTGCGGGGTGAATATCGTGCCTGCAGCTAATACCGTCTGCTTCCTCGCCTTGACTATTCGAGGCGTTGACGAGTTGTTACTTAATGATACGAATGATAACCCTATCGCACGGTCGCCCTCGAATTCGACCTTAGTAACTTTTGATTTAACCAATATCTCGTAATTCGGTCTTTTTAATCCATCCCAATGTCCAGTGCGAGCATATGAACGACTGTATTTGGTCGGATCCAGCGTGGAAGGGTAGAAGAACAGCCCGCTAGTTCCCGCATTACCGTCTTTAGGAACGTGGACTCCTGACATCGCGGCCATACCACCGTATAGAGTCTCTGCAACAATTAGTCCCAAAGCATTCATTTAGAAATCCAGACGAACACGTACTGATCTCGGACGACAAATAATTTGGATAACCCGCAAACACCCTCGTGCTTTCCTCCCTCCCCCAAACATCCAGATCCCAAGAAATATTAAAATCCCTCGCGAGATAGTCCAAAGGAGGAACAAAATGCATTCCTCGTTTGAAATACGGCAATAACCCGTTCCAATCCCAAGTTGAGCCATTGTTGCCAAGCTGCGCCCATAGGTCATACTCTTCCTTAGTGCCACGAAAGACCTGGAGCCCGTTGATACCAGAGGAGCCACCCACGAGTTTCCCGGTGACGACTTGAATGCTTCGATTATTTAACTCAGGCTGCGGAACCGATTGGAAGCTAAATTCCCGGGTTGGAGATCGGCCTTGGAGAACACCACCTGTAAGGATAGCGGAAGAATCATCTTATACTTCAGTTAGAGAAGAAGAAAAGTGTTGACATGTATATCAACACACCAAAATCACCGTATTCTATTACAAGAACCGAATCTGGGGATATGTGAGTGTTAGAGCCGAATTTCGAAATCCAAGAGACTTACATTTTCCATCTGCGGAAAGACGGTCTCCTACTGTCAATCCGGCAGTCCCTCCGCCGGCAATAACATAATCGTATTCGTCGCTCACTTGCTCGCTTCTCGAGAGGACCCTTGCATTCGTTGTACTGCTAGTCGATGGACTCGCATTTGCGGCGCTCAACAGCAAGCCCAGCAGCAACGAAAGCTTCGCCATGAGAATCGGCGAAAATTACAAATCCTGGAGTTGGTAAAGAAAACGCCTGCCTGACCGCATTCTGCGAGATCTCATCCCTAGGGCGAACTGATTATTTTATACATCACACTTGGGAAAACGGAGGTGGCCAAGGGCCTTACGCCCCGTCAAATTAAGCTGTATAGTGCCGCGGCTCACGTCACAGCCTATGACCGGGAGCCGGTTGAGGTGCAAATATTTATGATAGATGTAGTCCAAGGAATCCTTCCTGACGAGTTTCTCTGCTCTCGTATCAAAGCTTTCGTCGTGTAGGTGTTGGTGGTATGGTTGATGGATGATCTGGGGAAATTCTACCACGTGGTTGTATATTAGCCATTATATTATACGCCAGATGTAGAGATTCGGGCAGTTCGGATTCTTCCGGTGGTGGTGGTCATGGGTGTTTGTAGTGCAGGCGTCATGTGAATTTCTGGTTATGACTTAAATGCAGGGCATGGAGGCTAACCAATGAGTTATATTTCATGACAACGGTCAGACGCAGAAGACTAGCGGACAAGTAAATGACCGAGAAAGAGGCCATGCAACTGCGGCTGATGAGTGGAAGTAGGCAGCGAGCGACAGTCAAGACCCTAAGAGCCTCTCTTGCTCTTTCCACAAGTGGTTTTGGAAAGAGCAATATAAACATTGACGAGTATACAAAATCTCTGGAAAGAGACATGCTGACGTCATTAGTCATTAGGAGATCGACACATTTGGTGGTATTGACACATCTGACAGTCGGTTTGAGCAGGGTTGGTCCTGGGAATATTGACCGTCACGTATAAGTGACGATCAAAACAATAGTTTTAAAGAAGATATCAGAAAAGAATGTGAAGCATCGTAAAAGTATTGATATTGTGCTTTTGACATAACCGCCGTCATAATGCTATAACCAATAATACTCTATGTAGCCACTGGGGTATCATCATAGCCCATACATAGCAAGCCCAAAACTAGAAACATTACCCATGCTTATGTACCATGTATCCAAAAGTCCATGAGAAAAAAGGAAGAAGTAAATTACATCATAAAGAAGACGGTAGCCAAACCAACAAAAGCGGCCATGGCTCCGCTGGCACGGGTGCCTGATGCAGCACCCTTCTTCTTGGCCTCTTTGCTGGTGTTGCCGTTTCCTTCCTCAGGCTTCGCGCCGCCAGAAAGGGCTGATGCGTGGCCGTAGCTGTCCTTGACGCACATGTCTTTGTTGTTTCCAAATCGGAAATCAGCGGCTTTCCTCCAGACGACTTCGACGTCCCTGACCATGTCTCCAGTGTAGAAAAGCCTGCAGTCTGCTGCCTCGTAGACGAACTCGAGGGGCGTTACAGTGTCGTCGTTCATGCGGATGTTGTCTCGCAGGTTGATGACGGACTGGGTCAAGCCGTCAGAGCGGTACATCGAGCGCATCAGTGGGCGTTCTGCCATGTAGAGAGCGCCGACTTCGGTCTTGTTGAATTCTTCTTGGTGCTCGGGCAAGTTCTCGTAGACGCGGGCTGCTTCAGCGAAGACTTGCGACCAGGTCCAGACTTGGGAGCCTTTAGAGCCACTGACACCTTGCATGGGCCCGTCTTCGGGCTTGCCTCCAACGACAATCTGCTGGACCTTGCCCTGGCTCTTCATAAATTCTGAGAAAACGGCGCAGGTTGAGCCACAGCCACCGTCTTGAAGGAGGACGATGTTGTCGGCTTCGAAGGGCTGATTCTTGTTGAGATCGGATGAGCGGGTTCCGTAGCCAGTGACGTCGAGCGTGAGATCATCGGAGAAGGGGTTGTTGAGATCTTTGCGATGAACGGTGGTGAATTTGTCGTTGTGGCGCTCATTGGGGCCGAAGTACTCCTCCCAAGAGGTGAAGTTCTTGTTTTCAGTAGTTAGAGGCAGCTTCCAGTTGAAGATACTCTGCCAGAGAACAGCGAGGTTGCTATTCGGGCCCTTCTTGTTGAAGTCGGCGAGTACGACATTGTATGTGATACCTTCCTTCTCCAGTTGGTCCGTCAGGGTCTTGCCAACACCCTTGAAAGCATCATTGGCACGGAATTGGGAGGCACCGTATGGATCCTCATTGGGGAAAAGCTATTGCATGTCAGTCTACGTTCGGGCGACGGCTCATTGATTACCATATAGAAACAACTTACCTGCTTAAAGAGGTCATACCCCAAGAAAACACGACCTCCTCCGTTGCCACGAAGATCAATAACGAGCTTCTTCTTGCCAGCCTTGACAGCGTCCGCCAAAAACTGTGTTGTAAGCTCCTGGAACTCAAGTGGGCCGGGGTTTGTCTCTGGTTGGAAGGACGGGACGCTGAGAACAGCGACATCCTCGTAGCCTTTTCCAGATAAGTAGTATCCGCCAATAATAGCCTCAGAGTGAAGCAACACAGGCTCTGGGAAACCAGTCGCCGTGGGTGCCGCAGACTCCGATTGACGCTTGACTGGAGTTCCACGACGCTTCAATGACTCCAAGGTGTGCTGCCTCAGATCGATCTTCTCGCCACGCTTGCGATTCGACTGCTGAGGTGGCCCTTGGTTGCAGAACCTCTCGTAGAAGGACTCACCATCCTCGACCCCGTCGAATGCGTCGAGCTGAACGATAGCGTTGTTGATGTATTGTCTGACGGTTCCGTTTTCATGTGCGACCGTGGTATAGTCTCCATCGGGGATGAAACTCCGACCAAACTGGTTGATACGCTGGCCCGTGGAAATCTGAGCCTGGTTGGGGAAAAGACGGTTGTAACGAGCATGATCTTCGTGATAAACAAAGTTTGTGGACCAGTTCTCCAGATACGTTTCGGCCGATTGGTTGTTGATCTGAGTGACTGGGGATGCTACCCACCCTTCTTCTTGAGCAACAATGATATCATAGTAGTTGTAGAGCTTGGGGAGCTCTTTGCCGTCGGTCGAGATAGACACGAGCGCGAATTCGTCCAGGAGACCGCGTGCAATGTTTCCTCTCCTGAAGCGGAAAACTTGTGTGATATCGGCAGCAAATGCGAAGTGGAAGTCGTATGACTTGGTCAATACCGACGACAAATCAAACATTAATGTGTATTCATCCTGGTACTTGTCGTCCTCTAAATCCTTTGTAATCCGAGCGATCTCGTCCATTGTATCCATTCTTTCCTCTGTATATCCATCTGGGGGATCAAGTAGATATGCCAAATTGGATTGCCAATTTATATACAGCTTCATCTCTTCGATCAACTTCAGATCCTCATCCTTGTCTATCGGGACTGATTTCAAGCAGTCCTCGGCGGCTTTAGCGGGAACCAACGCGGCGGTTGCGGTAGGATACATGGACATGAATGCGGAGGACATGGAGCTGACGGATTGGCAAGGAGTTCCGGCGCGTTGAGCCATTGCTGTTCTGCCATTGAGCAGAACCGCGCTGCTCACGAGGAGCAGGTCGAAAAGCATTAGGGGCAGCTTTGACGGGAAAGGAGCTGCTGGAATTAAGAACAAGCTATGTACAGAGTGACTGTCCACGGCCAACAAACGACCACAGAAATCAATCGCACAACAACGATGCAAATGGCGCTGCAAAGAGCGAGGTACAAGATACAAGTACAAAAGCGACAGACGCGGGGATTCCACAAATTAATACCTGCCTGGGGGCGGACCCTTCGTCGCGAATCCTGTGAAGCTGATTCGTGCGTGGGGACCACTGCCACCACTCGAACAGACCTCTATAAGGCTGGAGGCGCGAACCAACGAAGCTGGGCCCCAGCCAAGGACCAGCTGAGCACGGGGGACGCTACAGCTTTCCCCCTTCAGTCTAGATGCAACACGCAAAGCACGGAAAAGGGCTAGGGACCAACTGCGGGCTGCGGCTGAGCTTCTGTGCTCCGTACTTTTTTACTCGCAAGTCGTGTAGGGTGGTAGGTTCACCGGTCCCAGGCGCCAGATGCCTTTGTGTACTGTTCCAGGAGGGCTCCATACAGCTATGTCCACAGCGTCCAGATATCGAACGATGACGGGCTGACAAAGGATGGAGAGAGAGAGTTACCAAGTGGGTATGGAGTTGGTCCTCCATTGGGCCTCCTGCCCCTGAGAGCACTAGCCACAGTGGTAAGCTTCCTGAAGAGCTTCAGAAAACGGCACATCGGGCCCAGCTGGCACAAGAGCGTGCAGCTTTCTCTCTTCTCTTCTCGTAACCAAATGTGCATGTGGCTAGTGAGGGCACAGGGGCAAAGATCTTCCTTAGTGGCCTGGGCAATGCTTTCCTTGCAACGCTCGCTATTTTAGGGCACGCTGGCATGCCAGCGCTACCGTCCCCTACCTCCCTCCTCGAATCCCCTCAAAGCATCAATTTGCCTGTTTCAACTGCACCTCTGCGGCCGTGTCTGCAATCTCCTTTCTCCTTTTTGCATAGACCTGCCCTAGAGAGCAACGAGACTGCAGCCGTCCAATGGCCGTGGCACGAGGTATCTCACCCTGTTGTTCTTTCTGTTGAGTTTCCTACCAGCAGCAGCGGGATCAGCTCTGTTACAAGGTTGCAGCGGTGGCTGGCAGCCATCACCAAGCTGTCACGCCCGTGTTTTAGCGGCGGCACAGCTGCTTGGAATAGGGTAATTTGTGGTTTCAAGTCCATCGAATGCGAAAAGCGAAAAGCGAAATGGCCGTCTAGCAGGCAAACGGTCATTACTTTAGTTTTGAGGCTGTGAGCCACTAACATTCTCGGACGCCTTGTTTTTAATCGTGTTGTTACGATCAGGCCATCCAAATATCCACACAAGAAACTTTCCTCCTTTGGTCTTCAGCCCTCGACTCTTCAACATGGCATTACCGCTTTGTGCGATTTTAAGACTCGATTTATTAGTCGCATCCAGCATCATTGGCTTCAAGTCCTTGATGCACGCCATACAGTATCACCTTAGGTATCTATCATGTATTCGCAGGAAAGGTACGTAGATCGCTATTTCACGAGAAATGGAAACTTGTCCAATCGGATGGTACCGTACCCAACACATGCAGTACTTTAGTTGGCCTAGATAATAAGAAGTGGTCAGAGCGTGGTACTCTTCATACCTAACAGCAGCATCGGACAAAGAATTGGTGTTTTTGCGCTCAGGAGGAGATCAGGCCACGAGAGACTAATTGGAAACATACTGTATTCTCTACATCTGTAAATCCGTAACAATTCCATTAATGGCATCTGCACAAAGACTCTCAAAGCCACCCCAAGTCTGTCCCCTGCGAATCTCAACCCACATTTCGGCCAGGTGTTCGACCCCATCGTCCCAGGAATAGAATGTGTCACCAAGGCGACTTCTCCACAGTCGCACAGGTTTAACCGGACTTCGCACTGGCCGGGAAACAACATTTCCACCCAAACATTTGATACCCAAGCATTTGTCTACGCTTTCGCACCCGGCGTTGAAATTAGATCCACTACCACAAGCTCGGGAATGGCTCGCCGGCGAATTTCCACAACGGCTGATGCATATGCGACTGGTCATTGCGGCAATAGATGATGCACTTGTCAAGGTGGCCCACGAGTACTTGATTGCTAGTAGCCACCAGCAACCGTACGTAGTAATTATGGGACTCTCGCTTCCGGGCCGCACAATCATCTCAGAATCTAACGCCTCTCAAGTGCGGCATATGCTAATTGGGACTTGTGAATTTCAGCTTAGAAACATAGAGGCAGCAGTTTAGTTCAGTCACTTGTGGTTTTATTTGGGCCAACATACCAAAAAGGCTATCAAAGGGTTCCTCAGCCCACTTATAAGACGGATGAGACGCTCTGCTCTTGCACAATACCTTCACTCTTTCTCATCTACGCAGTAAGTTTTTGTTATTCCTAGCAATGGCTGGAAGAAAAGGAAAGTCATCAAAAGCAAATCTAAATCCAGCCATGAGTCTCTCCCAAACATCCGTAATTTGCACCTTATCCTAGATCACAAAAGTCAAAACTTCTCGGCGTGCGCACATGGGCAGCCCTATTTTCAAAGAAATTTCAAGGTTTCGTCTGCCCATGCCGTCTTTCCTGCTTGCAAAAAGCCTGATACCTGTCTGCCCTGACAATTCAGATGAAGCAGATTCTCCTAGGCCACATGCAAATACACCGCCAAGTATGCAAATAGAAGCAACTTCCCGTTCCTGACGCAGAGCAATAACTATTTCTATGAGCATCGAACGTTGTTGGTGGAAGCAATCCATCACCACGTAAAAAACGTTGACGTGGTAATCAAACTTTTCCCGGGTCGTGGCGTTCGCGTATGCATGTCCTTCCGAAGTTTGATGAGCAGACACATGAACACGACGAATGTAGCCTCAAACGTCCAAAGATATGCGTTATCTTATCGAAATACATGCGACGACTTCCTCATTCTACTAAACCGGGTAGCAGCAAGGACCTGTCATGCCCAAAGGCTTTCAACAACGAGCTCCCCTCCTGTAGTGTAGCTGCCAAAATCCAGAAGAAGCATGCCTGGGTCTCTGTGGTGACACTCGAGATGGGCGGACGTTGCACACGTTGCCTCGTCATATAATTCGTTGCACAGCGCAACTGGAGTTATTTGATCCTCACCACCATAATTATCCTCCATCCCACCACACTACCCCGCATTATATTTGCAGAGCTCACGAATGAATCCAAGTAACCTCACCACGAAGCTGGCTGCTACACCTGCGCGAAATGCATGTCGATGCCAGGCAGCCCTTACGTCGTCCACCCTCGATAACCCAGGACTATTTGAATTACAACAAGGGATCAACCTTTCTTGCCACTGTCGCTACGCTGGTCTCAATCGCGCTATTGATCTTCTTGCTAAGAGTCTACATTCGTATAAGACTGCTTCGATTCTTCGGAGTTGATGACTGGCTTAGCGTCATTGCGGCGGTAGGATCAAACCTTTCTACCGAATGCCTCCAGTGACTAACTGGTTTTACACAGCTATGTGCGCTCGGGGTCCTCGTTGCGATGTCTTCACTCACTCCACTCGGCTTAGGAAAACACTATTGGGCAATTCCCATGGAGAATATCCTGGAAATGGGCCCTTGGATCCTAAGCATCAAACTCCTCAGCATAATAGGCATTGGTTGTGTGAAGCTTTCGGTGGCATTCTTTCTGCTTCGCAAAGTCCATCAACCAGGATATCGTCGATTCCTATACTGCATGATAGGTAGGAAAGCTCCGAGACGGTTCAAATGCATAAGAGCACTACGACTAACAACGATAGTTTTCACTATACCGTGGACCGTGATATGGTTTAGTATGCTTCTTTTTGAATGCGTCCCTATTGCGGTTACTTGGGACCTCTCTTTACAATCTCGAGCTCGCTGCATGTCACACCTCACAGCTAAGAACATGGGTCTCGTAAATAACGGTTAGTAAGACGATATACACCGATAGCCTTAATCTAACAATAACAGTGATCAATATCTTGACGGATCTGGCTTTTGTCGCTCTACCATTACTGTTCGTCTGGGGCTTGCGCCTCCGACTTGAGATACGCATATCGCTCATAGCGGCTCTCTGTTTTGGCTTCATGTACGTGGTCTTCTCGATTCGGACCTATACAAAGGCAATGCTCTGCCTCCGTTCAATTTACTAATTACACACCATCAGAGCTTGTGCCGCAGCCATCGTTCGCACACCCTTAATATACAACTTCGAAAAAGAAGATGAGCCATACGCGTAAGCCAACATCATCTCCACAGCGACATGCATAAGAAGCCGGCTAACGTGAATGTCCCACAGCCATGGCGCATGGGTCTTAATTTGGAGCGTGTAAGTACCACCAGTCTCTTTCTTTCTTTGGCGGGACTCGGCTCTCGGCGATCGTATCGTTACTTCAAGATTTCGCCAGAGTTGCACGAGATTCAGATCGAGTTTACAACCTGCGTTGCGGATTGGTACACAAAGCCGGCGCTATCAGTGTCAGCCTCGCAATGTCTCATCCCTCCGATTCGTAACTTCTATCCCATGGCTTTGAAGCTTGTGTCAAGTTGTCATAGCCTAACTACTTAGATATAGCTCTTCATTGTCATTTATATTCTTGTTATCTTTATTTTTCGACCTCTCTCCTTACATTCATTCAATCTTCGACCCCTTCTCATTACTTGGAAAGCACTTCTGACTGCCGGCCCAGGATCGAGCTCACTACAAGCATGACAGCCGCCAACCTCCCCTCCCTCAAACCAATCCTCTCCTACTTATCCGCCCTCATCAAAAGACTAAAACGCCTACGATCACCCTCCATCTCTCACAAATCAATATCTTCTCCTCGCCCGGTATCCCAGCATACATTCCATTCTCTTCCGCCACTATCATTCTCTCGCCCGAGATCAGCATACTTTCCAACGCGCTTCCACGACCACACATCAGACCTGGACTTTGACATCGAGACACCGCCATCCAGGACGCAAGCTCATAGCCGGAATCCCTCAGGCGTGACCACGTTCTCGACATTCACCAACCTAACGTACTTCATAACCCCTGAAGACTGTGATGAAGGGACTACAACGACGGTAAACGGCAGGCCGAGAGCGACGAGCAAAGCATTGGATGAACATGACGAGGACACGGCTGGCGTTAGAGCTTTCTCTGGGATTAGTGCTCATGCTGGGTATGCAGTGAGTGTTACTAGCGGGGACACATCGTGCGATGTGGCTCCTTGCATGGAGGACGAAAAGAGTATCAAGCGTGCGGCAAGTGAGGAAAGTGGGCTGCGTTTGGGCACCAGGAGTGAGGAAGGAGGAATTATCAGGACGACTGAGGTTAGAGTGACGTAGATCTTGAGAATGGCCTTCCTTCAGTATATGGAAATCAGTTTCAGTATTTCAGTCTTGTGTTTCTACTTGTTTACAAGTCTGCTTTCGAGCCTATTTATGGCTGGATGCGATTTGGGGTCAGTGGTGTTCAAGTCGTTTCGCTTGTTGCGTCTGCAATTGCAAGTCATTCTTGTACTTTTCTTTCAATTTCGAAATTTAACTACAATACATGCTCAAGGTAGACTAAGCCAAGTGTCTCCGTTTGAAAAACAATATTGAAACTAAAATTGCTTAGACAAATTATTCGCGTTCTCTAGAAAATAATTTCGTCAGAGCTCAAAATCCAATCTTACGGCCTTTTCAATTAGGCCCACATATACAGCCAAGGATGCCTCTTGTGTTGGTGAAAAACCCTTTCGCTGATTGAAATGGGCTCCACAAACCTTGACGGATCCTGCTAGAAGATAAAAAGTGAAAGGTACAGACTGAGAAACTAGCTACCCAATGAAAATGGCTAAGGGAATTTCAGAATGGAGGACACTTCTAGTATTACTTGCGGTGCGGATCTCCGGAGAGGAGGAAGGTTCATCCAGCTGAAGCACGAGCTGGTCTTCGTATAATCAAGCTGTCGGCTTATTCTCTGCTCCTTCTTTGGCACATTTCAAGCCAATAGTCCTGAAATTTCATATTGTCTCCATCTCTGTAATACCAAGCAATAACATTATCTAGCTTTTCTCTCACGTCGCCGCCTCTGTAATGAAAGGATATAAAGTGCTCAAACTGAAACCTTGCGGATACTGGGCTTTCCTCATCTGCAGACATCGAGATATAATTATGTGATGAGATACTCGCAAGTCCCCTCACGGCAATTTCTTCCAGACGAGTCATAGAATTTCGGATCCAGATCAGTGTACCCAACCATTGTTACCTCACCCCCTCTAGATCCCAGAGTTTCGCGAACGCGAAGTCCGGATGCTTCAGTGAAGGCCGAAAGACGGGGAAGGCAAGAGGGAAAACGTTGAATACGCAGGTTACTCTAGGCATGCAATTTTCGCAGTCCGGGTACATGGATTATATCGACTGGCCTATCATATCTGCTTGCACATATTAAAGTGGAGGGGTGGTGGATTCAACTATGCAGAGAGTAATATAAAATAGTCGGGATACTGGCTGAGCAGCATCGAGCTGTTGAAACCAGAAGCAAGCACAACCCGCGCCAATGGTGTTAATCAAGTGGTTCATTCCATAGGATAGCTCTTTTCGATAAGGGCGGCAGATGCATTGATGTTCGATGAGTCTTGTATTTTGACACCTGATAGATTTCGAAGTGCAGCTTTGATTTAATCTGCGTCGTGGCAAAGAACTTGCATGGTTTGGTTTTCATCCGTATATCTTTTCATGTTACTGATGGCTGTCACGGATGCTCATATCCCTGGTAGTTGGGAATAAAATTTTCCTCGATCGTATGATAGCGGCCCTAGGGCGAGGGTCTGAAATTACAGACCCAAACAGGATTTGGAAAGCTCGACAAGGGCATCCAAGGCGTATTTAGAGTGCATGAACTTGACTTCCGCGAAATAAGCCGTTAAGCCGTTCTGAACTACCAAACCGACTTTATTTCTAACTCCTTACATGTCAAGCGGAGGCTTCCAAGTGGTCCTATGGGAATCTGAGCAGTGACAATGGTAATTAACTCTTCATGCAGACTGCAAATAGTCCGCATATTGCTTGTGCGGTTCTCGTGACGCTGATCTATCGTTGCTGATACTGTTGGGAGACGGATTGTTGATACTGCAGGGAATATGAGTTGCGAACAACATAAGGCGAAGGTTAGATTTATACTGGTAGACTGTTTTCGTGGTACGCTACCACAAGACATATTTTTTTTGGGTGAGGTTTGTTGGTGAAGAATAAATCTGAATAAACGCAGCAGACATCAGGTCGCATTTTAGTATACATTTGTGATGCCATCGTCCGTTCTCTTCCAGGCAGGCATGAGATCGCAGGACCATATTTTGGGCAGCGGTAGGAAGGCATTTCCTAAATGAATAAGAAAGGTAGAAATTCGCCTTGCATCGGTATTAAGGAGAAAAAATAGCTTTTTGGAACGCCTTCTGAGATATCACCATTTTTTATCAATCACTTGGTACATGAAAACTCGAATAGGAGATGTGTAAACAACCAAAATAAGCAAAGAACGCAAACCATGAAAATGCCGTGAAATTACAAAAGAAATTCATCGATGTTAACACAAACTAGGACAGGAAAAGTGAACAGAAAAGCCGCATTCTCAGGTATCTACCAGACAGCAAATGAATATGCGCTCACCTACGTCTAAGCAGTACATGTTTACCGATTTTTAGTTTGTGGCCACAGCTTACACTACTTCGGCACGATAGCCAGCAAACTTTAGAAAGCTGTGGCGTTTTTGCACTAGATGTCGATGAAACAATACCCCTATTCGGACACCAACTATATTCCAATTATGGCGTGCCTAGAGTGTAGGCATATTCATATAACTGCAAAAATCGGGCTATGGCTTGCTTGAGCAAAATAGAGAAATGAGACAATTTGAGTTGGTAGAGTGCAGAAGCTGAAAACATGAGGAGAAGCTTCTGCTCAGAGGTTCTCAACAAGAATATTAAGGTTGATCGGAACACCGGAGGTCATACGATAGAGAATAAACGGCTTGTGGAGAGAGCGTCTGCTGAATATACTAGCCTGGAAACTTGAACAGGGTGCAAGGCCCACTCCCATCCGTGTCTCCTTCGCCGACTCATACTCTCCATCCTATCTTGGCCACATGTTGAGCAGAGAAAATGCAGCAAAGTGGCTTCTTCAGCTGGAGCTGGGCAACCCCTTTTTGGAAGCTCGTTAGTATCGTTTCATCATCGCCGAGGCATGGTGAAAAAAGTAGTGTAAACACAATGGTAATGGCAAGGACGCGATTTGCGCAGTCAAGCTTTTGGGAGGTCGATCTTTCTCGCAGGGTTACCCAAAGAGGAATCGTGGCGTCGGCTCTCCTCCAACATGTCCGGCGAACAATGGGGCGCTCATCACAAAAGGCTCCACTACTATTGGGTCAAGGACTGGGGTCTTCTTGGACTGCAGCCAGCTCGCCGTGTTGAGAAGCGAGTTTTTCGAGAATCTCATGATCTCAGGAAGACTCCATGCTGCTATTTCCGCGTAGCTTTACGCCTTCGATATTGCTTCTTTGCGCAGCTGTGGTAGAGCCACCAGATATTTTTACCAGCATCTCCCATACGCCAAAGAAAGATTTTCAGCTCCATATATCTACCTATAAGCAAGAGACAAATCACATTATAAGGGACTCCATACTGCACACTGTCGTATGAGGCTCTGGAGGTGTCCCGGGTAGTGAGTTGTCCAAGCTAGTCCTACAGGGTCCTAGTATGGAATCAAACGGTATATGATTGGTTAAGTTAGACTTTGTCTAAAAAAGCTTCTTTATGCCTCCACTACACCCCGTATCACCAAAGTCCGTGGGGCCGGAACGATCGTCGTTTTGGACAAACGCCAATTCTCATCATCTTGGACACCATCGGACAGCTTCATGGACGACTTTCCCCTATTCTTTGTTTAGAAACATCGTGTTTCCAAAAGCACAGGCGCAGAGAGCAAAAAGAAACTGACTAGTCGCCTTTCTTGTGGATGCCCTAGGTTCTGCAAGGAAGCCTAAAGCGAATCGAGATCTTTGGAAAGAATATGTAGATACTCTTCATTATTTGCTCACTCCATGATGTGCTGTTGGGAGGACGTCGGCTTCGGTATAGCGAACACATGGCAAAGAACGCCACATGCATCCTACATCCGAACATGCAGATTTCAATATTCTTGGTTGTCCAATGAAGCTCTCTTCGATTGTTACTCGACATAGCCTTGCTGAATGGTCATCCATCATCTACAGGGACAGCTGCCTGTCACCCAGCTGGCAGATGCAGTATGCATCTGCAACAATTGCCCCGAACGCTCTTGGCCAGGGATACCCAGCCCCAGCTCGGCTTTTGATAGCGTGTTTAGAACCTAAGAAGATAGCCCTTTGAACCGAATATGCATGGCTCCATTCGCTCGGCGTGCCGATCTCAATGGTATTGTGCTCGACGCTTAGCTCCATGCTTGGAGGTTTACACCATGAACCCGGAACGGCCGGTGGATTTTCAGCACATTTGCTATTTTTGTGATCGCCAGATTCTCTGCTTTGAATCTGTATAAAGATCTGTGTCACTCTCGCTTTTTCCTGTTCACCTGTGTTTCGGTGTCGATTCTTCATTCGCTTCTCCTAACGGCTTGCCCTGTTAATTGGACCCATTGTCATTCTCTGATAACTACATCCTCATACACATAATGTATATTACATCTACCTTCGTCACCGTCCTAGCGGCAGCCAGCACTGTCCAGGCTTTCCAGATCAGAGATCTCAGCCCATCAGCCCCAAAGAACAAGCGCGTTCTGAAGGATGTTTTTTCATGGGCAGCAAACCTACTCACCAAGAATCAAGCTCCAAAGCAAGAATGCCCTGCTGTCTGGGGGGAAATCTCTACCACTTTGACGGCCCAGTTTCTCGCAGATGGGCAATGCACAGACGCCGCACGAGCAGCCATCAGAGGAGCGTTCCACGACTGCTTCAATGGCGCCTGCGACGGGTCCCTCATTCTCGCCAATGAATGCACAAACAGCGAGAACCGTGGTCTGGAGCGATTATGCACCCAACTCGGAGGCCTAGCCACTGAAAAGAAAGTCGGGGTTGCGGATCTCATCCAGTTTGCGGCTGCCCACGCCATCAAGACGTGTCCCGGAGGGCCAACCATCCCCGTCAAAGTTGGCCGCAAGGATTCCAGCAACGTGAATGCGCTAGGTGTTCTACCTAGCCCCAATGCCAAAGCCACTGATCTCATCAAGTCTTTTGGTAAGTTTCTTCTACTCCGAATTGGCATGATTGAACGCGCCACTAATTACCACTCACAGCATCAAAGGGCTTCACCCCCACCGACCTCACTGCTCTCATCGGCGCCCACACAGCTGGAAGACAACGAACCGTTGACCCTTCCCGTGCCAACGCTACTTTCGACACTACTCCCGGCTTGTGGGACAACAAATTCTACGTTGAGACGCAGAACGGTAGAGCACCATTCACCATCCCAGCGGACAAAGACATATCCAAGAACCTCATCACCATGATCCCATTCAAGGCGTTTGCTCTCAGCAAGGGAGCCTGGGACGCCGCCTTCGTGCCTGCCATGACCAAGATGAGCATGATTGGTGTGGATTCCAAGGGTTTGATTGATTGCACTTCTGCGCTTCCTGGCGGTAGCCGCAAGCGCGATGTTAAGAGCTCCAATGCTTTTGACCGCTTGAAGTGGTAGTTTTTTTTCCCATTTTTCTTGTGCATAAATTAAGTGTTGCGAGGAGATACGACGTAGGAGGGGCCATTTGAGTTGTATGAATAAGGGGGAGGTGTGAGGTGTAACGACTTTTTCCTTTCCGGTCTATTTTTCGTATTTGCATTTCTAAAAATTTGGGAGGCTTAGATGCATTTCCTAATAATGGTTATTGATGGGTATGGTCATGCGGTATGGAGCAGTCTGGTTTGCATAGTCAATGAATATCCTATTTTGGCTTCAAAAAAAATTCCTTTTCGAATGTGCAAGGACAGCGAAGCAACAGTGGGAAATACAACACTGAAGTTGCCTGAAATGGCCTCAAGATGTAGATGTGTACGAGATCCTCACGATCAGAAAGCCAGTTACTGAGATGAAGGATTAACTTTCAGGACATGAGTGATGATCCGCCATATCCAGCTCCAAGATGCAGATGAAACGACATAATCAACCACCCATACCCTCCACAAACAAGACTTCTCCAGGTCTTATAAGTCATAATTCAGATAATCATACCATATACGATTACCGCCAAGCCTCTCTATCTACCCCGTGCATGATCTTGAATTCCAATGTCGCACTGCCTTCGCATGAATCGCCAAAACCATATTCCACGCCGTCCGAACTTGAAGAAAAGAAAAGAAAAGAAGAAACACGTACCTAAACCTTCCAAAGAGAACAAACAAAA
>JAQGEP010000133.1:0-114499 GCA_028476805.1 Acrocalymma vagum | reverse complement strand
AGAATTTATAAACTTTTATTAAAAATTTATCTTTAATTATTTTAATATTATTAAACTCTTAGTTAACTATCTTACTACTACCTTATTAGCGCTAAAAGGGATTAAACTAATTTAAAAGAATAGAAAAGGACTAATAAGATAGTACCTTTTCTAAGTATACTTAGATAGTATCTAGATAGCTTTTAAGAAACTAAAAGACTACTTTATAAGAGCCCTAGTATTATAGTACTTTAACCCGCGTAAGCTAGTTATACTACTTATAAATATATTAGAATTTATATTTACTAGTATTATTCTATAACTTTAATTAGTAGATATAAGCTCTAAGAAATACTAGAAGCTTATCGCCTTCTATAGTAAGAAATTTATAGGTTTATAGGTCTAATAGAATACCTATAATAAAGAGCTCTAGACTATTATAGATTATTTTAAAATATAGAAATATTACTTTAAGTACTCTTTAAATATAATTTAGGTACTTACTAACTATAATAATCTAAAGTACTTTATAAGTATAAAAACCTTAACTTTAAAGTAAGTAAGGTAGGCTAAAGAACTCGCCTATTTTAACTTCTAAATTAAATACTACTCTAGTAGTAAAAACTCTATAGATTTTAGCTAGGTAAAGAAAGAATATTACGTAATATAATATTACTAACGCTATAAAATAAACTTTAAGTATAGGCTCTCTAAACGCCTAAGGTAAGCTACGCTAGTTAATAGCTAGCGTATAATAATAGTACTAAGGACTTACTATAAAAGGGTAGTCTATTTTCTAGCTACTTCGCGAATAACCTTATTACGGAATTCTCTAGTATAGCGCTAGCTATAAACGATATATTATTAGTTCTCTCTAGCCCTACTACTTAAGAAAAGAACCTACTTAAAGCGTAAGAATAGGACTATTTATAGTAAACTTAATCCTTATATACTCTTATATTAGCTACTATATAAGAGGATATACTAGCCGTTTAAGAAATACCCGCAGCCCTCTTATAATATATCTAGAATATATAAGAACGTAATATAGCCTATTATAAAAAAGTACTACTTGTATAAAAATATAAAAAAGGGGAAGTACGTAAAGGCTTACTACGCTAGTTAATTAATCTAAAGAGAGTCTTATAGAGGTCTAGAAAAGTATAGATTTCTAAAGATAAGGCTCTCTATATAGTAATTCTTATAAGAAACTATAATAACCTATTAGGTAGATACTATAGTAAAGATAAAACTACTAAGATACTCTAATATAAGTACTACTAGCTAAAGCTTCGAACTAATATCTATTATTATATTAAAAAATATATAAATTACTAATTAAATAAAGTTAGAAGGTATAAACTATAAAGTTTACTTAAATTAATACTTTTAGTATTAGAGCTATAGAAATACTACTCCTTAGACTTTATTACTAATCTACTTTTATTTAAAGATAAAAGAGGGGAAGTAGCTAATATAATTCTTATACTTATAGATTACTTTATAAAGTATACCTAGTATATTCTTATAGAGAAAACTACTATAGCCTAAGCGCTAGTAAAGCTACTATTTAAAAAGGTATTTTCTAAATATAGTCCGCTAGACTTAATAATTTTAAATAGAGGCTTAGTATTTATAAGTAAGTTTTAGATAGATATCTGTAAGGGGCTGGCGTTACTCGACGCTCACGTGATATTGTGGCACGTGACGGCCCTTAGTGAGCTAACCCACCAGACTATTGCAAGCAAAAGAGAGCATAATAATCGATCAGGAGGACTGATTGATTATCCACAATATATAGAGATTCGCATATAACACGGATACCTGGTTAACCGAGGGTATCGACCTAGGTGGGTAGAGCCCGAGGCCCAAATCTAGGCACTAGCCTATTACAATATCTACTTTTATATAAATATAATACTACGTATAAGTATAGTATTTTATCCTTAAACTAATAGGTAAACTAAATATATAAATTAAAAACTTAAAGCCTTCTTATAAATATACGTTTACTACTAATAAGATAATTAGATAAGTTTATTAAGTATAGCGAAGTATATCTATAACTTAAAGGTTTATATAAGCTATAGCTACTACTTAATTAAAGTAGCCTTTAGTATTAAATCTAAGAAATTTAATAGAATTATAAATAACTACTAGCTTTAGCTACTACTACTAGACTAGAATATAAATAGAAAGACTCTATAAATCTATTAGTAAGTAAAAGAATTTCTATATAACTAGGCTAATTAATAGTACTAAGTTATAGACTCCTTAAAATAAGTATAAGAAAACTAGTAATACTAGTATAACTTAAAGAGAATAGAAAAGTATTTCTAAAAGAGTAAACTAGTTCTTCTTAAGTCTATAAACTTAAGAATAAAATACCTATATAAAAAGCTTAATACTTAATACTTAGGGCCTTTTTATATTTTAAAATAATAAGGTAAGCTTACCTATATTCTTAAGCTAGTACTAGGTATAGACTAGATATATCCTATATTTTATATATTACTACTAGAAAAGTTTAACCCTCTAAGAGATAGATTATTATTCTAACTAGAACTAGTTAAACTTAAAAATCCGTAATACTTTAAAATTAAAACTATACTAGCCTATAAAACTATAATATAAAAATAGAGCTTTCTTATTAAGTAGCTAGGCTAGGGTAATAATTAGAATACCTAGAAACTAGAAATTTACCTTAATAACTATAACGAGCTACTAAAGAAATACTAGTTAAATCTAAGTAATTAATTATATATCTTTAAATAAAACCTACTAAGTAGGGCTATAAAAAAAGGCTAAAGAAAGAACGTTATAAGTAGAAAATATAGAGATAGACTCTAAAAGAACTTTTAATTTAATTATATATAGAACTAAATTTCTTAAGTATCTAAAGACTAATTAAAGAGACTTTAAAAGAGCGAATTCTTAGACTTAACTAAAGAGACTTTAGAGCTAAAGTAGTAGAACTACTACTTATAGTTTATAGCTTCTTTAGGTTTTTTTTAAGTATTAACCTTAGTAAAGTACTACTTCTAATACTTTAAAAAAGTAAAATTAGTTAGTATATACTTCTCTATACTTCTAAGTCTCTTTTATATAGGTATTAGCTAGGTAACTCCTAGAGAGTTTCTAAGTACGTACCTTATAGTACTTAAAATTACGCTTATAGAAGGTAGACCGCCTTTAATACTACTTAGCTTTATAAGTAGTATTATTACTAGTCTCCCTTTTTATAAAGGCCTAGTAATTAATTAAACCTTAATTAAGCTCTATAGTAAGCTTCTAAATCTTCTTTAGAAAGCTAGCCTTCTTCTCTTTAAGAGCCTTATTATTAGGCTAGAGGCGGCTAATATAGCGCTAGTTAAGATAAATTATATATTTAAGAATATTAAATACTTTATAAAAATAAGGCCTAATCTATAATAATTAGCTATAATACTAAAGTAGAAATAAAAGTACTTATAAAGAAGTAAGTCCTCTTCTTCTTAGTATAGGTCTTATAATTAGAGTATATATTATAATAACTATAATTCTACTTACTTAACGCCTTTTTTATAGAGCTAGTAGAGAAGTAATAAGACACGAGAGTAGGTAGGTAACTCTTTGTTAAGACTGAAAGGTCTCAGGGTTGGTTTTCGCGGAGACGTCTGACAAGATGTAATGTTAGCACAAAGAGTATAGTAGTAACCAGTGTGTTATTCAGAGTAACTTAGGTTGAACACAATATTTATAGGAAATATTGTAAGTCTATATACATAGGGTTTCATAGGAATCCCATACGGCCTCCCGTGGGAGTCCCATGGGATGTCCCATAGTCCCAAGTGTGGCTTTGCCAAGCTTCGTGGGATCGTGGGATCACATGACCTTGTCCAATGATGTAATCCCTCTAGTCCCTTGGCGAGGTATCATATAGGCTTCGCCGTGCACTGACAACCTGTCATACTTAACTACGCGCCCTGCCCCCTTCTGAATGTGAGTTCCTAACAATTACTAGCCTTAAGAGAGCTAATAAGGTAGCGTTAAAGTAAAAGTAGTATAAGAAAAAGCGTATATAGAAGTAAGAAGTCTTAATAAAGAGAGCTAGCGAGGATCTACTCGCTTAATAAGAGGCTAATTAGTAGATTACTTATAAAGAGTATTAAGGTAGAGAGTAATTAGGTCTTAGCTGCTAGGCTCTAGCGCGCTGTACGAAGTATAGAGAGCCTAGATATAACTTACGTACGTGTAAAAAGGATACTATAAATACTGCTTAATCTATTGTATTAATATCTATATACTACCTTATAACGTGGTTGAGTTATACGCTTAAAGAGGTGCGTAATGTTGGTGGGGTGCGTACTCGCTTGTAATGCGCACTCGCTTGTAAACTACGTTATTATGTATTTCTGTACCTTCACTTTACACTGAACAATGCATAGTTTGAAAAAACATCTCCATACGTTCATTACCATGTATAATTTACCCAATTAGGAAATTGCATAGTGTCAAAATATTGGCGCCGCTCAGAGCCAGTTAAAATTGGGCCATGTTCACGACAGTCTCACTGCCCAGTTACCCAAATCCCCCCACCGCAAAAGCATCCATCAAATCTGCACAAACATGAGGCAAACACACTCAAATCATCTCACTATTTTAGTACCCATTTCCGTTTCCAGATCCGTTTGGTTTTACATCGCCTCACTATTGCCCGCCCTGTAAATAGATGCATGAATTGTATGTGCTTTGCGCTAAATCAGTTCACCAAAACTCTTGAGATGAGAGAATGGAGATCTCCATCAATTGACCGATTGACCTCATTTCGAATCTGGGAACAGGGGATAGGAGTTATTTGCTGGGTTCATTTCAATAAGATGATGAATATATTGGGATGACTATGTAGTGGATATGAATTTAGCTTTGGTTTTGGTTTGTCTTTGAATATCAACCGTTCATAATCTCGTTGATGATAAAAAGAAGACAAAAGATGAGGGAGTGGAGAACAAGGTCGAGTTGTTACGTATTGCTGTGACACACAAAAAAGACAATGGAACGAAGAATGTAATTGCGAAGGACGAGATGTGAGAAGCACTCGTAGCCATACTCATTAAATATATGTTTCGCTCTGTACGTTGTACCGACTGTGCTTTTTTCCACGTTTGAACAAAGAACGTATCGAGATAATAATGCGGCATATCGAAGAGAGAGATATGTGATGAGACAAGGAAAGGAAAGATTACAGAAAGAAATCAGAAACCTAGTTCGGACTCCTCAAACTTCCTAGAAAACGCCAATACCTCAAATATCACTACTTGTGGCATCTGGAGGTGACTCCATATCAAAAAGAAAAAAAAGCATACCAGCCAGCTATTGCAGCAGTAATGGTCCCTTCTAGGTGGTATACTGACAGTAAGACAAGAAGATATCAAACAGATGCGAAATAAACGCCGGGTGCTATGACAAAATCAAAAATGCTCTAATCAATCCTCTCAGACATGAAAGGTGTGAGAACGGAAGATGCTTCGAAGGCCCACTGGCTCCTTCTCTTTACGTTTGCCTTCTCGGACGGTTTTGCTCCTATGAGATGAGGTCTTGGAGGTCTTGGAAGTCTTAGTAGTCTTTGTGCTCTTGACGGACTTGGCTCGGTGCGACCTGCTGCTTCGTCGAGACTTGAGGTCGTCCTCATCCAACACGCCAGCAGCGACGAGTTGGCGGGATGCACCAGGTGTGATGAACTCACCATCGACGGTGGTTCCTGCACTCTCTGCTTCGACATCGGCAATGCCGCGGCGCCAAACCTCGATGGCGCTGAGTTCCTTTGATTGCAGCTCATCCAATTGGTAAGGCTCTTCCATGGCCCGCTGGGACATTTGCTCTTCCTTTTGGGCCTGCATCTTCTTGATAATCTTGAAACCGCCAAGTGCGACAATCGTCACGCCGACGGCCATGCCCCCGGCAATCATAAATTGTGGACTCGCAAGCAGTGCAACCACAGCTGGGAAGCTACCTTTGAGAGTCATCAAAACACCGGGTCCCATTTTGCCGACAATATTGCTGATCTCCGCAAGGGTGAGCGCCACCGCGGCAAGTGCGTCAGGGTTCTTTTGAAGGTTCTCAATCATTGTTGTGACCGAATGTTGTAGACAGTTCGCCTCATCAAGGAGCACTGTTAGCTTTGATGCTTTTTCGCGTAGTTCGCCGTCGTCGGCATATTTCTTGGCAGGAAGAGGCGGGGGTATATCGCCGTATGCCAGGTCCATATCGATGTGTGGTTCAGAGTGCGAACGAGTACTTTTGTGTCGTGAAGGTTGAATATGCATCTCGGAGTTTCGCCTCGCAATCTCCTTCCGGTGAGCATCTTGACCCTCTCCAGCGAGATCCTGCTCGAAGCGGGAGCTTCGATGTCTTGGGCTTTCGTTGACGTAGAATCCATCTGTGTATCCTCGCTCCAAAGGCGGCCTGCTATGATGATGACGGTGAGACTTGGACCGCTTTGAGTGTTTCGACGATGCGCGCGAACGGGTATCGTCGTCCTCTAGGCGAAGGGCCTTGACGCCCTCATGGAGCTTCTTCTCGCGATAGGCAGCATCTCGCTCCGCCTTGATCTCGGCTTTGCGCTCTCGATAGGCTGATTTGGCCTCCTTGAAGACGCTTACCAGGTGCTTACTCTGTGAGGCGGTCAGTAAAGGCATACTAGCTTGATGTAGCGACGAGTTGCGACTCACGCTGCTCACTACTTTCCCCGACTTATTAATGACAGTGATGGTCTCTCCGATGCCCATGGCGGTAGAATTAGCAACTCCCTTGCCTCACGATGGCCTGCTCGTGGTGTTGGAAAGGAAAGGTTGTGGTGGAACGTTGGACAGCGTCTGGAGCGGTACTTGTTCTACAAGTAGAGGTTCGAGGCGGTCAGGAATAATCAAAGCTCGGAACGTGGATAGCTCCACTCGGCTCCCGCTATGATCGCTACTACAACTACGGTCAGGATGGGGCCCTTTGATCCTTTAATACCCACAGTGGGCGGGAAAGGGTCCAAATGAACGGGCAAATTGTCGGATAGGAGCGCCTAGTGAGGCGGTTTGAGGGTAAGCATTCAGAGCAGTTACAGCCGTCAGAGCAGGCATGCGAGGGCCATGGCTTGTGAAGGTGGGAGGGGAGTGGCAGACGGTGGCAGACGGTGGCAGAGAAGATATGGTTGGGTCGAGCTCGGGCGCACGAAGCCGGGGGTGGCCAGACGGCGGGCATCAACGCAACGATGCCTGTAATGCAGTCGCTCTATCGTGACTCTGAGACGACTCGCGCTGGCATTCGTGGGCGCAGCGAAGGGTGGCCGGGGAAGGCGGAAGAAGAATGGAGCTGGCTGGCTCGTCGGCTCACGCGTGTCGCCATGTAACAGGCACAATCCCCCGTCCCAAGACCTGCTAGCCGATGGCGGCCGACTATGCGGGCAGCGTCTCGCCGTGCAGCAGAGAGCGCCAGCCAGCGCTGGACAGCGCTTCATCAGGGCCGTTATTGGAGCGCCCCAAACAGTGCAGTACGTGATGGGATTTGGCCAGATTTGATCAGCTTGGCTTACTCCGCGCGAGTAGGATGCTGCATTCGAACGTGGACATCCTCAGAATGGACAGCGGCACTGGTCATGCCCCTGCAGCCCTCGCATTTGCACGCATGCTGATGCCACTGTACATCGTACATCTTGAAATCTGGCAGAGCACGCATGCGAGCTGCATGCAAAACTTTCTGCCGATGTGCGGCTTTGTGCCCAAAGGCCAGGCAAGGCCCTCCATCGCCTTGTCAGACCTGGTTGACAATGTATTAGATACTTTGTACAACTCACACACTTACTCAAACATACGACTGTGTGATGTGTCTGAGATGGCTGACTTTGGTGCCGTCTTTTGCGGCACCCATCCCACCACGGCTCCGTTTTGCTTGTGATCGCCACAGGGTCTCATTCTTCAGCTCCTTTGGCTGTGGCTGTGGTGGCGGTGCGTCGTCATCGCTTCCTCCTCTCTCTCCACCCCGCGATTCCAGACTCCCTCACAGAGCCAGAAACCACACCCGCGGCCGTGTCACGCGGGGGGAACCGAGGAGATGAGCAGCGTGGCTTGAAACGGGCATGCGTAAGCCAGTCAGGGTGGCAATGGTAATGTGTATTAGGTAGAAAGACTGCTCCTGGTGGCACATTGGTGGGAGGAATACCTCGTCATATCAGACTAGAGCCGGCCGAGTATACCTTTGCTGATCACCACCATTATTGCCGCAAATTGCCAAGTCACCATGCAGCGTCTTTTCTTCCCTTGCATTGACATACTCTGGCCATCATCCCACGCCAGAGTTTTCCCATTCATGCTTTTTCGAGCAGATTGGAGTATGCTGAGCGATTTTGTATTGTGTGAGCCGTCGATGACGCCATTGTCTGTACCTGCTTATCAGCCATTTGACTGCAGGCTCTGTGGGAGCATGGCGCGCGAGGAATTGAGCAATACCATGCCATGTCGGCCCGTCACACATACCCAAGCCGCTCCGCACGCGCATCCACAGCCAAATAAACTATAATCCGATGAGCTGTTTGTCTGCGCTATCGCCTCGTTTTGCAGCCAATTTTGACTGGTCAAGAAAACGCACGAGCATTGACAAGGAGCGCCCAACGCAGCAGAACTCATGCAATGACTCCCAGAACAGCTCGGAACGTCGGGGTACCTAGTAATTGGAACCGCGTCTTGCTGTTTGCCTACTGATATGTTTTGTACGGTAGTGTGCATGAGAGTAAGCCCCAAAACGAGAAGATATCTTAGTAGGTTGAAAATGGAGAGCACGGATATCAATGTCGTTCAAAGGAGTTAACCATAAGAGACTGGCAGCATGGATGAACTACGACGTGTGCCTCTCGCACCAATATCTATGTACATATTGACTCGAAAACTTCTTTTACTGTTGGCCGTAAGAGAAGGACCTCGCATTTGAGAGCATAGCGGGTTGTGCCACTCCAGAGATCAAGCATCGAGTATGCTCAATAGGCCTCCTTTAGGCTTCCAGAAGTCTTCTAGAGCAAGCTGTACTAGAGCGGTCGCCTGCATAAGGTAAGCTTGACACTGATCTTGGCTAGGGAAGGTGTCATTCCTCAGCATTTCCGCTCTGGGCTTGCTCTGATAGGCTAGAGAATTGAAGAGACGGCCGATCGGTTGGCCGCTATTTTGAACACATTGTGTAAAGCTGATAAATGGTTCAGTCTCTGATGGGGATTTGAAACACAGAAATAAAACACACAGATATTGCCGTTCATTGGTGAATATGTTTCAATGGTGGCTTGCATCCCTGTTATCAGTCGGGAACAGCTTTTCGATTACTTGCTTGTGAGACGGACGGTGGCAGGACAAACAAAGTCGAATAGATAAATATCGAGGCGGCCCGAGGCGCTCGCTGCGTAGATATGACACCGTTAGAGAACCATCTCGCAATCCAGGAGCAATCGCTCGTCATCTCGAATTTCGCGCACCGGCAAGGGTTGCCCAGGGAGCGGTGAGCATGACGGTGGCTCCCACTGAGCAGGATGGCTCTCGCCTGACTGAAAAGACGTCGAACCGGCCTGACTCTTCTCTCTCCTCAATTCAACTTCTGTCGGCGTGTGGTACAATTGAGCGAACCGCGATGTGCCAGTATTCGCGATCGGTGACTTGGCAGGATGGCTACCGCCAACGAGCAGCATCGGTAGATGTCAAAGGTATGTGGGCCCATTTCCGAGGACGCTTCCAGTCCCCATTCCTATGCAAATACCGAGCCGCAGCGTGAGTGTGGAGATTGGAGTTGAGGTGAGATGAGAGATGCAGCTACCTTAGGTCTACTAGGGGTTGGGGTAGGGGCTGGAAGGGCAGGCGCCCGCCGCACCCCACTTGCACTTGCTAGGCCAGGGTCTGTGATATGACCTATGACTGGGGCTTCATTTCTTTAACACCAAACCCGCCATGGACCTGACAATCCACTTCACGCAAACCTATTTCGCTGAACCAGGCTGACGCGCGCTCATGGCAGAGTCCCCTCAACATGGTAGATCATCATCCGAAGCCAATGGCCTCGATAAACCAGCGCCGAACGCCTCCCGTACACCGACCCTTTCGCATCGCATGAAGCACGACAAGTCCATACTAGCTCTCGTCGTGTCGTCCAGCTACATATTTGCGGGGACACAAGGAGGGGAAATTCTCGTACGTTGATAAGGATGGGCAAATGAAGCACACAGAGGAAGAGGGAAGCTTTATGGGCAATTGCGGGGACTGACTGCTCACAGGTCTACGGTCTAGAGACCTATGAACGTCGCAAGGCCATTGAGGCCCACAAAGGAAGCATTCTGAGCCTTTGTCTCTCCCAAGACCAGCAGCTGCTATTCTCAAGCGCTACGGATCCTATCGTGAATGTACGCTTTTCTCGACGACAGCGAACGCATACAAAGGAGGCTCGCTAAATATGTTCGCAGGTGTGGTGCACAAGCTCATTCCGTCGCCTTTACGCTTTGTGGTCCACCTACGATGTTGGAGATATCTTCTGTGTTGCTTACTCGTCCTATCACAAGACTGTATACCTTGGTGCGCAGAACACAAGCATTCAGGTATGGTGGTACATTTTCTATGAGCACAAGTTAGGACGCTGACGAGGAAAGTGGTACGACTTGAAGGAGAAAGACGCACGACCGCGACCCACACTTGCATCCCATCCTTCAGAGCGCAAGAACAGATTCTTCGATTCATTGGGCCCCGGGGGAGTCCAGACTCCAAGGCCGCATGGCGCTGACAGCAAACTGCGCGACGCTGTAGGCGGACAATACCTCGAAATTGACAATCAGGACATTCATCAATACGCCCATTACGGTTACGTATATTGCATGCTACTTGGAAAGGGCATTCTTCCAGGAGCGCCGTCGGAAGAAGTGTTAGTCTCCGGAGGAGGTGATGGACGGATTCTATTGTGGAACATAGATTCGGAAAGAAACGGTGCAATAACGCTCGCTTACGCACTAGAAGACGGTCGAGAAGAGGGCGAGTCTATCTTATCCCTTGCACGAGAAGGCACTTTTCTGTACAGCGGTCGTTTCGAAGGCGAAGTTAACGTTTGGGACCTTGAGACGAGACAATTGGTCAGGAGTCTAAAGACTGTCACTAACGACGTCCATACTCTGAGCCTTGGGAGTGGTCTTCTTTTTGCAGGTGGAAAGTCGGGTTTCGTCCATGTTTGTGAACTGTTCCAACTTGCCAAGTCCAAAGTCCACTGACCAATATCTGCAGAAATACAATCAACATTATGAGACCGAAGCGACTTTCCAAGCGCACGACGGACTGATTCTCGCTTCTGCATTCTCAACGCACAATGACAAGCAAACCCTTGTAACTGGTGGGAATGATAATACCATCGTCATATGGCATGTGAAAAATTGTGCTGGCCCAGCATCGGCTGCGAAAAGAAGCAACAATGGTACGTGGAAACTCGCCTATAGTTATTGCTCACCTAACCTCGTTTTTAGATCTCATGGTAGAGTCGCTCAATCAGTTTGTCTCTTACCGAACAGTGTCATCATTACCGAAATACCGTGCCGCTTGCCGGCGAGGTGCCTCCTTCTTACGATCGGTATTTCAAAACTTCGGTGCAGTCACTGAAATGATTAGCACACGTGAGCCGTATAACCCCATTGTCTTTGCTAAGTTTCGAGGGAACCCTGCGACTGCAGCAGCAAGGAAGAAAATCCTCTTTTATGGCCATTACGACGTCATTCCTGCGGAGAATGAGCATCGCAAATGGAAGCATGAGCCATTTACTCTTACAGGCGAAAATGGCTACCTGTATGGCCGTGGTGCTTCCGATAATAAAGGGCCTATCATGGCGGCCATCTATGCGGCCCACGAACTCGCCAATGAGAAAAGTCTAGACTCGGATATCATCTTTCTCATCGAAGGTGAAGAAGAGAGTGGCTCGCGGGGATTCGCGGAGGCGATTTCAGCAAAGAAGGACCTCATTGGGGATGTTGACTGGATTTTGTTGGCCAACAGCTATTGGCTCGACGATCATGTCCCATGCCTCACGTATGGACTGCGAGGTGTTATACACGCCACGGTCCAGATCTCGAGCAAGCATCCTGATCTGCACAGTGGTGTTGATGGGAGTGCATTGCTCGATGAGCCACTCAAAGATCTTGTGATGCTTCTCTCCAAATTGAGTGGCAACCACGGAAAAGTCCAGATCCCAGGCTTCTACGACCCCATTCTACCCCTCACCGAAGACGAAAAGCAATTGTACTCTGAGATTACCGAGACCCTGCTACGTGGTAATCCAGACCTTGGCGATCCGGAGGAGCTAGCCCAGTCTCTCATGCGCAGATGGCGAGAGGCGACGCTGACTATCCATCGATTCCAAACCTCTGGGCCTGAGAATTCCACCATCATTCCGCGCCTCGCTAAGGCTTCATTGTCGCTCCGCCTTGTGCCCAATCAGAGTGCTTCTGATGTTGCACAGGCTATGACCTCGTATTTAGAATCGGAATTTGAGAAACTTGATTCCAAAAACGCGTTGAAAGTCACAATCGATCACCAGGCTGAGCCCTGGTTAGGCGACTACACCAACGAGATCTTCCAAACCCTCGAAGACGCCATCATTTCCGTTTGGGGACCTACTCTCAGCCGCCGTCCCTCGTCAGGTCAGGCTATCAAAAATGGCCCCGAACTTTTCAGCAATATCCCATCAGGCTCCGAACATCGACCTTCGCCGACAACGTCCAATACGCTCGCTAAGAGCTCAGCCGAGGCTGGAGTCACAGAGCCAGACGCCCTGCTCTCTAACAGCGTCCCCGGAAAACCTCTGTACATCCGCGAAGGTGGATCTATTCCCAGTATAAGATACTTGGAGAAAGAATTCGGTGCGCCGGCGGCGCACTTGCCTTGTGGACAAGCGAGTGACAGTGCACATTTGGACAATGAACGGTTGAGACTTGTAAATTTGTACAACAGCAAAATGATTTTCAAAAAGGTATTTAGGGACTTGCCGCAAAAGGTATAGAACTGATAAGGGGGCTCTCGATATTGGAGTCATGGAAATTGGTCAGATTAGTGTATGGCGTTTGAGTTTCTAGTATGGAACGGCACATATCGGATATTGAAGGCGTCGTTGAGTTTGATGGCTTTTTGGGGGGATATGTAGAGCCTATTATTTCCGTATTTATCATGGTATTGCCCATATAGTATTCTGCGATACACCTGCTCTTCTCCTTATACCTTTCAGTCATTACCCTGCGCCTTGGCTGTGACCTAGACTTTTCTTCTCGGCTACCTCACTATAAGGTGAGATTATCCGTTCAAATCTTACCATACGTCCTGTGCACTCTTGATTTTCGCGGCCTTGTTTCTTCTGTGTGAATGACGAGGGGATAGGTGGTAATTGTAGTTTGTTCGTGGGATTTTCAATTCATGTAATGTCGTGTTGGTATTCTTACTTTTGCGTATTACGAGGTTAAGTATGTGAGGGGATGGATTATGAGATGGGGCGGGGGAGGGGGTTCTCTTATCTCTTTTTAAGAGGTTGAAGTGAAGAAGCAATGGCCTATTGTAATCTTTGATGGAGGTTTTCTGGAGAGGTTGGGCATCTTGATGTTTTACTATGTAAAATATTCTAGTGCCGGATAACTCGGACAGATTCATAAACAATGACGCGATGCAAAATTTCTTTTGTTGATAGAAATTCGCTGGCTGAGACACGGCTTGATGGGAATCACGGGGAATGCGGATCATGAATTGTTGTTCATAACTCTTTTGCCAGCACAGTCAACATGCGCTGCCTTGGAAATGTACTCCATAAAATCTGGTCCAAGGGAGTAGCAAGTATCACCTTCTCCCTATTTTGGCCAGCTTGCATGTGATATCCACAAGCTAGTATTTTTAGGTGATGAGTGCTGAATTAGCTTTCAGCTTACGGGACCTTTGTGTTGCAGGAGACGCTGATCGTGACGTCTCAGGCGCCCTATACACGCATGATTTTGGGGCGGAAAACACAATCAAGCTCCACCATTATAAAAGCTTGACCCCAATGGATAATCTGCGCCCTTGCCACTGTTCCCTGGATTTCGAGTGAATCGTGATGGCCAACAACACTGGCAACATCGATGCTTCCGAGTTTCCATACCTGAGTCTGGTGGATAAGCTCAAGTTCAGCTACCCCGCGCTTGGTTCATTTGTCCGCAACCTGCGCAACAGAGATGAGAATGGCAGACAACTAGTCCAGCAATATAGTCTTAGCGAACACGGTCGCCTTCCAGGTCGCTGTTGTGTGCTCGAGTTTCGCACGAATCCCAATCGTTCGTGGGTCCACAAGGTTGATCTTAGCGATTACTCCAATCTTCAAACCTACCTCGAAACCCACAACCCAACATCCGGGCAAGCAGTGCAAGATGATTGCAATCATCGACTCTACGTACTGGAGGACCTGACGCCAGAATACATAGACCTGTTAGGCCGACATCTTATGGTCGATCCACTTGTTCTCGCATCTCACACTAATAACTGGAAATTTCAGCAGGGTGGGTCAATTGCGCAGAGGACTATTCCTTCTTTGAACAATGCTCGAAAGTCGTTTACGGTGCGGTATCCCGAGCTGAGAAGTTCGAAGTATGGAGAAGGTTTGAAGTCCGAGGCTTGGACTTGTGCAGCAAATCGAAGGAAGATAGATCCGTGGTTTCCTATCGATGGCGGTCCTGTTCAGACAAAGGAAGATATCGGGATAGTTCGACGATGTGTGTCATTTTGGGCTGATCTTCCAGGGAAACAAACAAGTTCTGATGCTTGGAACGGTAAGCATGAATTATGTTTCTTTTCTGCTTCACTGACAACTTACGCCACCAGCACTACTTTTGGTTGATCCCCCGATTGATATGTACGGAACATCGCCGGCGACCGGTAGACAGACGGAGAATTATCGTATACTAGTGAAAGATAAAGACGATGGACGTACCGTAGCAACAACACATACCAGTAAACCGTTCCGCTTTGGACACCCTGATCCCATTCCGATTGAAAAAGCGCTCAAGTTCACAGCTGCACACTCAGGTACCGGGAAACCAGTTTGGCGGAAAAAGCAATCCCTATTCGACGAAACCATACTTTACTGGACGCAGAAAGGAAACCAACAAAAAATCAAGGCCGCCATCAAAGAGCCCTGCAACACTATGTACTACACCCTCAAAGTCGCTGCCTACCACTGGACAAGCCTCCTCGATATCATCCACCTGACACTCAACCAAGGCGAATTCGTCGCCGGTAAAGCTCGCGCCCCTCCAGATCTCTTCACCCAAAACAGTAAAATCTGGAAGGACAAACTCCTGAGCTTCTACGATTCAATCTGGTTCCTCAACATCTTTCGTCGTCGACTCGGCTTCTACGAAGACGACCTCGACCTCATACTTGAGCGTTTGAATCCTCGAGATGTCCCTACCACACACGAGGATCTCCCCTTAGCTATCCAAGACGCAACTCTTGACTTCAAAGCCCTCCTCACACGTCTCCGTCTCTACAAATCCCGCGTGGAAGCCCTAGCATCTCTATCCGACGAAATCATCAATATGCGGCAAGCTGCAAAAGGGCTCGAAGATGGGGCTTTTAATTTGCGTCTTGCAATCTTCGCGGCAGTAGTGTTTCCGGGGACTTTTATCGCGGCGATATTCAGTATGGCGGAAGGGTATAGACCTGGGGACGGCCAGTTTTGGATTTATTGGGTTGTTAGTGTGCCGTTGATATTGGTTATGGTTATGATGATCGCTGGGAGGGGGAAGTGGGTGAATGATGTGTGGAAGGGGGGTTTGAGGTGGAGGATAAGTAAGGGAAAGCATGGGAAGGATGTCTGATTAGTATTCACCCCTGTGCGTTATGTATGGGTTCGAGGCTCTCTTTGACGCTACAAAACTCTATTATTTCGATATTATTTGAAAACAATGCCCTCGAAGACATGTTGAGAAGTAATTCGGTGCTCAATTGGTGCTATGGGCAAATATTCAGCATCATAATAACAATAAGTCTCGACATAGATTTGAATAATAATTGTGCTATAACGATTCAGTGTGTCATAAATATTACTTCTTGTGTAAAGCTGCCTAGTTTAGCCAGAATTGGGGCACAAAAAGGTTTCTCTATGAAAACACATTGTGTACCAATAAAATGTAGGAGGAGTTTCTCGATCACCGTTCTTAATCCATGAGTGTTTCGGTGATGGACACAGCCTTGTCAGCTTTATTGATTCATAGTACTCGGATACAATACACAGGATATGTTATCCATAATATCTTCTAGACGCTAAGAAACAGATGAAACGATAAACAAGAGAAGGGTTAAGAGAGAGAATAGTACCATGGCGCTCCCCACCCTCGTTTCCTCTTCATATAGGATCGCCCACCTGACTTATAGAAACCATACCCATTACGGTCGTCCAAAGATGAACCTCTTCTGTGTCTGTGATCAGAGATGACACGTTTACGCCCTCTTTCATCAAAATCATCATGGACGTCAACTTCGAAGTCAGTATGGAAGAGGCCTTGCCTGAATTTGACTAGAACATCTAGATCGTGTTCTGTAAGGTCTCGATCAAAGATGATGAATTTGTTATCGCCCTGGTGCATGGTGGTCAACAGCGAAGATGGCTGGATGACAAGAATTAATCCAACGAACTTACTTGATCATACCGCCACGGAATTCCAGATTGCTGTAGAGATGGTAGATTGAAGAGATCCAATGGATATCTCCGCCTATAGCACTCTAGCCGCATCTTGGCTTCGGTCAACTCCTTCTTCAATCTCTCATCTTCTTTCTTTTTAGCTTGATCGGCCTGGTACTTGGCTTTCCAGACAGCCTCCGCCTCTTTCTTTTTGATATCTTCTTCCTGCTTCTTCTTCAACGCGAGCTCCACTGCAGCCTTTTTATCCTTCTCTCTTTCAACTTGCTCGAGGTCATGTTTGGTAAGTGCGGCATCAATCTCATCTTGTACGTGTCGACGCTCCTCTCTATAGTCTGATACTGCCTTTCCCTTCATGTCTTCGGCATAGCGCTGTTCTCTACGCATATGATCGCGGATGTGCTGTTCCTCAATCTCCCAATGATCTCGTATCCGGCCGTATGGATCCACTGGCATATAATCGTAGTGCGTCGCCCGTCCAGACGCATAGCCAGGCTCCCCAGACCGAATAGTAACGCTTTGGAACTGATCAGCAAGCTGATGTTGGTCGTTATGCTGATGGTGGGGGGAAGGCGTATGGTGGTGCGTATAGTGAGAGGAAGGCCAATGCTCTGAGAAGCTATGTCGGCGGTTTGAATGCCATACCCACTCTCCCGAAACATCAGAAGCTGGAGAGCTATCTCGATCGATCAAGTCATGATGTGATGCCTGAGGGATTTTGCGGTTCTGATCATCGTTCTCATTGATGTTGATGATTTGCAGAGGCGGGATGTCTTCGTGCAGATTGAAATTGTAATTTCTGCCATGCGCAAGAAAGCGCTCATGAGAATCGCTGCTTGGGGCGTAATGGACCGGGCGTACTGGGCGTTCGTTGGCCCAAGAACGATGGGGATCATAATCCTCAGAGGTAAAATGTCGCATGCGGATATGATTGGCCGACATGGATGTGGATCAGAGACTAGAATCTATACCTAGATCCATGAATGGTGCGGACAAGTCAAGCTCATGCAATGACGATCGGAACGTGAGTAGAAAGATGTTCGTGTCTGCTTTTAATTTGCTCTAGGGTCTCCTTAGACTCGGTGCTTTCTATCTATTTGGACAAGATGGCGTGATGGTAAAATGTGAAGTGGAGAGATCAAACCAGTCTGCCTTTTCGCTTACCGATGCTGATTCTAGTAGCCCATGAGTAGCCAGGCTGAAGTGCAACTGACTATATAGGTATATTACAGTAAGGTCATAATCAGAGATCACTCTCCTCCATTATTGCTCGCATGCGTGGCTGAGAGGCGCACATCATGCCACCGTCTCAACACAGCCGTACTTCGACAAAAACCCATTTCCTGATTTGCTGGTATAGTGACCTGTATTCCAAATCAGCTGAATTTAGGCTCCCATTTACACATTTCATTTTCTGATTCCGATAGTCTCCGATTGAATGAGACTCAGTCAAGGAGAGCGTATGGAGCTCGAAAAGGCTAGTCATTTGCCGCCCTTAAACCTAGAGCTGTCCCATGACTGTAGCAGACTCAGCGCGATAAATGCCAGGAGGTGCTTCGAGTGTCTACAAATTAATTCCAAGGGGGCAACAAAGTTTTCTTACAAGGACCTTAGGCTATGTAAAACTGTCATCACGGCTTCCTTGGTGGACATGAAGACAGCAGAGCTATATCACGCGCTATCCAGCAATGGCATATGGAACACCGTTGACGAGAAATACAGCAGCGAGACTCATTATTTGGCAGAGTTATTCCGCTTTGGGTTTGAGAGTTTCACGCGGTTTCTAAATTATTCGGCACCTTCTTTCTGGATTTAAGTATCTCCTCTTCTGAAGTCCTGGAATACCTCATCCGGGAATATCTGAGTTTTGGGGAAGATTGTAGAAGGCAGCCGAAGACGGATAAGATAGGACTGTTGGTTTTTTGCAATAAGTGACATTGACTATGACGATTATCTAAGTAATTTAAGACTGATCATACATAGTCATTCCAAATTTAACAGACCCTGCAAAGACTGTAACCAGTCGAATAGCATTGTATCCACATAAGCTTTAGATTTATAAGCTTTTATATACTACAAGAATAACTTCTCTGAGCTGGTTTTATATGAAAAGGGGGCCTCATGCTGGACAAGATAGCAGTTTGCGTCAACCGCACATGAATCTCGTCCTTTTGTGACTACTGTGTGGGAATGTTACTCATCCAACATCTAGAGTACTTAACTTACTCTACAAGCAAGCGGGCAATATATGCATGTAACCACCGTCCAAATTACATAAATTTTGTGCTCCGGAGTTACATGAACTTTGGAACGGGAGTAGCCGGGCCTAAGTGGTACTAATCAATAATCCCGGGTACGATGGAGGCTTTCCGATTTCAGAACATTTGCAATTTAGCTGGCTTCGATGGCTGAGAAAAGGATGAGTCTGTCTATCAGGTTTTCAAATGACTACTACGCAAGAATTCTACACTAGCGCTTTTGGTAGGACGAGCTGACCTTACCACAGGCCGAATTACATCTTGGTTAAGATGGCGTACCGGATTGATTCAGAGTTGGGAAGATTTATGCGATCTTGCGATGTGATTTTACTCAATCACGATACTATGACGGAGTGTAGCAAAGCTCACCTGGCCCTGAAAAAAAAAAAAAAAAGAAGTTCTAGCAAATCATGCCACTGTGCAAAACTGTGGCGCTGGGATGCGCCACAGCTGAAATACAAAAGCAGTGCTGACCACAAGGGCCGATCAGCTCATCCCAAACCAATACTCCATTCGGGCTTCTGATTTCAGCCTTTTCATCTATGTCCAAACTTCTGTGCCTGTCTCTAGTGTGTCAGTCTCCAAGTCAGCGGAATTATATCATAACAGCCCGTTGTACTGTACAACAGATTGGTTCAAGCCCAGGGATGGGTCACATCCTCTTCTAGAAAACGACACATCGTCAAACATTTCTATTAGACCCTAGCAGACAGGGCTATACTGGTTGAGAAGTGGGCTTCGGTAGAATTTGTTGCCCCATGAGAGTACATAACGTACAGCATGATAGCCAAGACTGATCATCTGCCCTTGACAATCCCTTGCAAATAATCTGATTAACATCCTTTGGACTTAAAGGCCAAACCCCGCGATATACATAAACATTTCAAACCATTCACTCTTTTTGAACGACAAGTAACGTTGCCAACCGTCATAGGAGGTGTCATGTGAGTATTGATGAAATCAAGAAGAGAAGCTTCGACACCCCTTTCCGGGAAAGCCATATGCCACCCTGCGATGATTCATGTTCATTCCAAGCCTTTAGTCACATCTTGTGGTATTTCTGATCCCAGTATCTCATCCTCACGGCCGGCAAAGTATAGTATCTGCCCCAAGTTACTTCCAAGCGGTGGATTGTCGAACTGCCGGGCCTCCTTGTAGAGTAGTAGACCATACCATTGTCTTTCGGTAATGACGTTGTGCACGGGGTCATTGCTATCATGTCCAGAGAGGTTCCAGTTCTGAACAATAACGGCTATATGTGTGTCAGAAATAGCGAGTCAACTATTTTTTGGAGTAGCCTACATTGTGTTTTTGCGGGTGGATGAGGTGACTGCTCAGCCGTCTCCACCTGGGATTTCAACTTGGAAGAAGCTTGTGAATCTTGTCCTTCGATGTCTGTCTGAGGCTCCGAATTTGTACCAGCCTTTCTTGCAGGTAAGATCCGCAGAGGGCGTGTCGGGTCAACAAGCCCGTGTCCCTTGACTATTTCAGAGTTAGCGAATATCGCATTCGGAAGCCAAAACCGTAAGGATCATGAACAATTGCAGTCAATCCCATACGATGGTAAATATAACGTACGATAGAACCATCGTTTACGGGAGTAGTCAAGGAAAATTGGCCAACCGAATAACTTCCATCCTTTCAGCTTTGACACAGCGGCGCTCCTCTCCTGAGGAGAACTTAATAGAACAAAACAGATTCTTTTGGCTTCTCCGTAGGCCCTATACATGTTCCGGTCGAGAAGAACATCGACAACGTTGTATCCACTGAAGAGTTCTCGGATTACGAGCCCGTTTACGCGAGGATGGACGTTGCCTACAAACACAACAGAGCTGCTAACGTCTACTGCGCTCTCTAGAGAGTTCGATCGGAATTTGTTGCTTGAAGAAGTGTATTTGATCTTCTTTAGCTGACGCGCGTTTTTATGGGCCTCTTTCGAGCCGCTCGGTGAAGATGGGGGTGGTGCTGGCTCTTGGTCTCGAACCAGTTGCTCACCACAGACTACAACAATGTAAGTAGATGCTATCTTGCCCAGGACTTGTAGTCCATCTTACCTTCGACACCGTGGAGAGCCCTAAATACTCGCACCTGGTAGTGGCTAATCTCTCGTGTGTCTAGCACCTGACACGCTTTGGCGGCTTCAGCGGCAGTTCCCAAGAGGACGTGTACAACTTGACAGTCATGCTTTACGTAGTCGCTGTAGAACCAATCGACCACGTTGAACTTACCGAAAAATGCCTTAACTCTGTCATCGCTAAGGGGCGGCGGCATATATACCATCCTCACGACGCGTTCCTCTGAGGGATCGGCTTCGCCAGTCGAGGGTTGAGGACAGTGAGCCATGATGAGGCTTCGAAAGGTTATAAATCCTTCAGAAGACCAGAATTGCTTCTAGGAGAAGTGTACTATTGTCAGTGAAATCTGAAAGATGAGCTATGTATGTTGTGCAGCTCTCGTTAGGTGAAATAAACGTGATCTCTAGGCCCGTGAGCAGTCGGCTGGTACCCGACAGACGACGGGGCGAGTAAACACGCGAGTGTGAAAGCCCTTTTGCTGCCTAGCGTATGATATTCTCTTTTTAGTCGGCTACAACAGAGACTAAACTGGTTTCCAAACAAAGCTCACAAAGGGCCCAACCTTCCACCGACAGGACACTGAATTGTTACGAGACAACGCTCCTATCTAGACTATCATCAACGCAACTAGCTATAAAAACAAGCTACATCAGTACTTTGCTAGAGTTTGAGATAGCCACAATATCTGACAAAGTAGGAAAAGTGTATTTATGCATCCTTAGCTGTCCCGAAACTGACTTTGCAGACACCGGTACTCTACCTCAGAGTGTAAGTGAACCATTACACCAGCAATTTCAGCATAATTCCTCACCTTGGGCACAGCACTAAGTTGCATTGAAGCAGCAAGAGTCCGTCTTGCGTTCAGTGTTGGAACTGCCTTGCCAAGGTCACTAATACAACCGCTGCACGAAAACAGATACAGTGAGGGTGCCACTTCACCTCAAACACACATATTCTCCTCACAAAAAGTTAGTTACCTAACTGATCTACCGCAAAGGTGGATTTACTCACGGTAAACTCACTCTTACGCAATATAGCTCTTTCCGATAATCTCCTAAAGACAAAACCCATACAAAAGTCTACAACCCAACAGGCGACTCACTCTGAACACAGACTGTCCTACCAATGGCTCCCGGTGGCATACATCCCCTAAAGATTGTTGTCAGAAATGTCGACAAAGAAGCAACTAAAGGGCCTCTTCGGGAGCATTATGCTCCCTACAACCCCGTCAGAATTACCGTCATGCGCCCAGAGTGGCCTGCAACATGGGTTGTGATGCACTTTAGTAATCCAGAGGATGCCTCGCGAGCTATACAGGACACAAATGGTGCACAACTATGCGGACGAATCCTGTACGTGCAGCCTTGGTTCAATTCAGTTGCTGGTCGAAAGAATTTCGAGATCACTCGTCGAACTGCCTTGAGATATGATAGGTCAGGTGACGGTCAAGTGAAAGACGAAGCAGTTCCGCTACCCGAAGCAAACAATGGTGAAAGCGTCTCCACCGGTGCTCAAGGCGACAGCAAACTTCCTGAGACCTTTTCAACCTTGTCTCTCAACGAAAACAATTCACAGAAGGAAGAGAATCCTAATCCTCCTGCCACCACCACCCCGCCGCCCACTGAGTTCGACCCACCACAAGCTCTGTTGGATTCACCGGGCTCCGCGTCGAACTCGCCTATGGCTCCTCAAAATACACCAACGATTGCCTCGACTACCCCTCGTGCCTCCTCCACCACGCCAGACTCCACATCGGCAACACATGAAGCTCTCACTTCCAACAAGTCCAAGATGACACCGCCTAAGCCTCAACAGGAGACCCCACCAGAGCAGGCGAAGGAGGACGCCTCTGGAACCCAGCCGAAGGAGGACGCCTCTGGAACCCAGCCGAAGGAAGAAGCTTCCGGCATCCAGCCGAAGGAGGAAACCTCTGGCGCCCAGCCTTCGGAGAACAATGGGAGGCAGCCATATCAGCCACCAGACTACCGCTTGATCCCACCAGCTGATCCTTCGCAATATATCCGTTGGAGGCACTGCCAGAACTGCTACCTGTGCCAGCTGATGGCGAGGCGCGGTCTGGGCGGTCCTTAAACGGTCCGATCACATGGATACCTATGGTACTAATGGCTTACGAAAACTATGGATGTATCAATTGATACTTGCTTTCAAGGCTTTGGGTGAGAATTTTGCTTTAGGGAATTACCCATGATGGATGGCATCAACTTGGCGAGACTGTTAATTGTCGGGGGAGGATCATACTAACAACTTGAATGATCTTGAACAAGGTCCGAGAGAGATTTGAGACAATTGAGAAAGGGACTTAAATTCTTGTACTGGCACGCTAGTTGCTAGATAGATAACGAGATAAAGTCCAAAATACAAACTACTTATATAAATCTGCTCCTTTGTATTTTCGTGAAGTTCTTTGTGCTTGTGTGCACAATCCATATCCTCATCCATCGACATAACTCGTCAAAATAAATAATTCCCAATGCAATGTTTAAGCCTTCTTCGTAAGTACCCCGGAAACTCGCGGCAACCAACTATACCCCTCTTCAACCTCAATCCCCTCCACCCCATCCCACTCCCCCGCCGCCAAAATATCCTTCAACAAATCCCTATTCAAATGGCACCCCACAAGTGAACTCCATACAGGATTCCAACAAGCTATTCCACATTAGCCATTACTACCAAATCACAAAAGGCCTCAAAAGAAGCTGATAAGAGAAAAAAAAGATACAAAAGAGAAGCACATACCCTGCACCCCACCAACAACCCCATCCTTACTACTAACATGCTCCCAAAACACAAACCGCCCCCCAGGCCTCAACAGCCTCCAAACATCTTTCATAACCCTTTGCGGATCCTCCACAGCACACAACACTTGAATACAAACCATTGTATCCAGACTCCCCTCTGTAATACCTTCGTTCTGCAAGACATCGCTATCTTCAATGCCGCATGTGAGAAGCTTATACTTAGTCTCCAGATCTGCTTTTTTGAGTTTCGTGGAGATATCGGGGCGGTAGTGGGCGTTGGGTTCGATACCGTAGATGAAGGTTGTGGTGGAGGGATCGTACCGGTGGATTTGGTTGCCCGATCCAGGGCCTAGTTCGAGGATGGTGCCGCTGGCGGAACGGAGGAGGGTGGGGAGGACGGTGGTGTTTTCGTAGGCTATGAAGCCTGGGGCTATGAGGGGGTTAGTAAGTATCAATTGATGGTAGTTAGTGGGATTGTGGTATGTGGTTTGCTTTATGGGTGAAGGGGTTTTGTGTACGTACATGTTACGCTGAACATTTTTGCGGTTGCTGCGTCGTGGATTTTGCGGGGATTAAGGAGGGCGCTTATCCCCTCATTCAAGATTGCGTCTTTGATAGCATGATAATGAACTACACAATCGCATCATTATTTCACTCTTGTTCGATCCACATGCTAGTTGGACTTACACTTGATGGACGGCCAAACAAGTCTCAACGGTCCAAGAACACCACTAAATCGGCCTGGAGCCGCCATTCTGTCTTGAGAGCAAAATCAATTGCAAGTATCAGTGTAATCGGTGTTATGCTATCCCACGGCACTTTTTATACCCGCACCACCCGTGTACTATTTACCATTCGTCTAATTAGTCTACGTGCGGCCTCAAGTACACTAACCATTTGTGGAAGGAACCCATCATAAGTGTGAGACTACCATGCATACGTCGCTATTCTATCAAATTGCGTACGAGCCTCTCGCGATGACAAAGCCTGGACTGGGATGTCAATCAAATCCGCCGCCAGCAATACGTCCAGATAAGGAAACATACCGGATAAGCAAACAGACTAGTCAAGCATACTCGAATAGATGAACCGAATTGTTCGTCATACATCCGGATGATACATCGCAAGCATCGCAAGGTAACTTGGTAGACTGAGAGGTATTTGCCCAAAGGACGCACGCATAGCTACTGCAAGGCATGTAGACTAAACTTTTACATTTCTCGTCCACTGGCACCACCTTTATCACTGGCACTTTCACTATCCCTACCCACGGATTACAATACATACTTATACTCTTGACAAGGACATCGCTCCCACACCAAACTAAGAAGAAAAAGACTGAAAAGAAGAGAGGAAAAGTCACCCGCACTACTCCGTCCCTCTAACCATCCGCTCGGTCGAGGCCAGGCCTCAAACAATGGTAAAGGGAAATGAATGCCAATTACGCAAGGATAGCGGCCTCGTCCCCCATACGACTCAATGTGAGGAGCAGGAAGCGTTCCCACCAGCACTCACCACAAATAACCACCTCACTCCAGACCAGCAGAAAGACCCGCCTACCAAAAAAGTAGCTCAGGTACAGTCACCGCAAGTTTGTGTCCGGACTCATTGAATCGGCCAGACAATGATAAAGGGAATACATCAAGGAAACAACGGAAAAGAAAAGTTGTAATCAACCACACGACTAGCGCCCGCTATGACGAGGTACAAAGGATATCGCCGTCAGAAACAAAAGCAGCGGGAAATGATTGGTTCAGTCAGAAGGACGAGACTAGCCGCGCTGACACGTAGGCCGTAGACGACGCTGCGAAGTTCGCCTCGTCCGCGCTGCTGCTCACATCCCGGTCAGCAGTGGTAGGAAAGAAGGGGTATCAGGGCGGATGGGGTAATGGGAGCAGGAGCGATACAAGTTATCGACTCTTATGACTCGCCTCCTGTCGATGCCGCTGCACCATCCCCTTGTCCGCCCCGGAATGACCCCCTTCCTCGACCACCACCACGCCCGCCACGCTCGTTGCCACGGCTGCCACGGAAACCACCACGGCCTCCACGTCCACCACGACCACCCTCACTGTCTGAGGCACCACCACTCCTATATCCACCGCTCTGGATTCCACCACGGCTGCTGCCCTGCCAGTTGCCGGCTCCGAATCTAGGGTTGCTGGAAGGCTCACGGTAGATCTTTACGCTAGGCTTGTCCGAGCCCTTGTTGTTGTGCTTGTATTCAGAATTTACGCGGTTGAGGGCGGCGGTCATATCGGCAGGGGTAGCGAAATGGGCAACGAAGAAGTGCTTAACCTTCTCAACCTTCTCACATTTGGCCTTGTCCTCATCTGCGAGTAAGTTCCTTGCTTCTTCCTCATCCTTGACATTGATTATGAACAGGGCTTTGCTGTCCTTGCGCTCAGTGTCTTTCGGTGCTGGAGAAGCAGGGCCCTTTTCAGGCGCGGCGGTTCCGTTGGGCTTCACTTCACTTGGGATGGCCTTCTCTGCAGCGGCATTCGCTGGAGCGTTGCTTCCGGATGCTCCCGGCTGGGGTGTCGCGGGCTTGATGGGCTCTTTGGGAGTCGCGGCCGGTACGGGAGAAGGACCAGTTCGAGCAGGCTGTCCAGGTTTGATCTGGGATTGTGGAACTGGGGGAGTTGCGGCAGCCTGGCGTGGGGTGCCAGAAGGAGGAGCCGCAGGGCGGCCTTGCGCGGGAGATGGGCTAGGCACAGCGGCTGGAGGAGCAGTAGATGGGGTTGCGGCTACAGGTTGTCCTGCTGGTGCTGCCTTACCACCCCTGTGCGCAAAGTTGAAACCCTGAGCTCTCATCTCGGTCCCAATTCTACCGTTGTCAACATCCAAAACTAGCCATCCGTAAGCAGCATCTGCCAAGTTGAAGTTCCACATGTTCTTGAAAGCGCTCTCGTCAATGACGCCGCTTTGGGGCCCGGGGGCTGGACCACCGAAAGGATTGCCTCCATTTGCAACGGTGGGCATCTTGTTGACAATCTCGAGAGCCAAGTTCAGCAACCTCTGTTGTGACTCACTATCGGAAACAGCAGGCTCGACCTCCGACTTAACGGTATCCCAAACGTCGTTGAAAGAAGCCTTGGAGGCTGCCAGCTTGCCACGGTAATGGTCGAGGGTGGGGTTGACACTGAACTCATTGTACGAGCTGCCATACCTGAAATGCAGACCAGCCGAGATGGAGAAGTCTGCCTTCAATGTGACGGAAAGCTGATTCAAGAGACCCTCACGGGCGGGGGAAGCGTGGGTTACAAAAATGCGCGTCTCGGTTGGATCGTATACACGGTTCGCAGTATCCACAAGTTCTCCCATCTGCAGAAGGGTCGTCCACATGGTCCCCTGGCCACCGGCAATCGTCGTCCTACCTTCACCATTGTCAAACAGCTTGTGCATGACCACCGCACCACCAAGACCGAGAAGACGGAGCTTCACGCCACCAACATCTAGCAACCGCGAGTGTGCCTCATCAATGATGTGAAGGTTGTCGATTTTGTACTCGCCAGACCGCAGCTTCTCCAAAACCTGGACGTCCTCGCATGCTCCCCATACTGTGTAAACAGGCACGTTCAGTGTGTATGTCTTGTTCAGGAATAGAGGCAACTCTGATAGTGGAAGATGCTCTCGCACAAATCGTTCCTTGATTGGAGGTTGAGGAGGGGCCTGAGCGATGGAACGCTTCACAGCATCGGAAAGTAGGGGGGAGTACTGGGCGACGTGCTTTAGGGTCCTGTGCAGAGTGTTAGCTCGCTCTTGTTTGCTAGAAGACGAGGTGGGATTTTGTGAGCCAACATACTTTTCGGCGATGCGATCGAGGGAGCGGTCGTCGTAGAAGCCAAAGTCACCTGTGTGTATGATGTAGTTTGCTCGTGCGTCGGCGGCGAGTTGGTTCAGCGACTGGAGGTTGCCTACGATGGAATTAGATTTTCCTTGTCCAATGCATCCAGCTATGAATATATCCTACCTCGGACATCAGCAATGCATAGTACCCTTGCGCTTCCTTGCTGAATTACACGGCCTTGGTTAGGGAGGAGTGGAACTGCTCCGGGGACGGGGCCTGATGGAGCGCCGGCAGCGCCGCCGTTGGGGAGGTACTGGCCGGGATATGGGCGTGGCTGGTTTGGAGCTTGCTAGAGAGGATGTTAGCATGCAGGTTCAAGGAGAGGGCGCCGTGGAAGAGGCGGCAGCGAGACATACAGAGGCCATGGAGAATACGGGGAGGCAGGCGGAGGTGATGGAAAAGGTAGCGAATTATTTGGGCGAGGGGCCAGATGTGGGCTGTCAGCGCAGTCGGAGCGAGTCAGCAGAGGGCGGATTGAGGGTATCGCGAGAAAAGTCGGCGAGAGGAAGATGGGAGAATGCCTCCGGGGTGGTGGAGATGGCGATGGCGAGGATGGCGAGGTTGTGCTGGTCAAAGGTCGATTCAATGCTTGTGTTTGCAAAACTATGGCTACGCTCGGACCACACGCCGCTAGTGAGAGGTCTAGCCTATCACGGCCAACGCCTGCCTCTGGCGCTTTGCTTCTCTTCTCTCCTTCTGTTCTCGTCTGCTCACTGTTTCACTGTTTCTCAGTGACATTTTTAGGAGGCGTTGTCTTCGTGTCCTTCAGTATTTCTTTTTGGTCATCATTCCATCTCTCAACCCTCCAGCCCTTCACACACGCATAAAGGGGCCTGATTTCAATTTGTGAACGACGCCGCATCGAACGACTCCGCAGGCAAACACAATGGGTCTCTCGTCCATCTCAGCAGGAGCAGCCTGGGCAGCTCTTTCTCAAGTAGCCCCTACCTGACCCAGACATTGTGTCTTCGCCCATTCGAACCTGTATTTCAACATCTCGATGCGTCCTGAGACAGACAGCCAGACAGCAAGTAATCGACTAGCTTTAGACACGCAGTGCTCTAGCCAGCGAGCCTTTGCGACGCCCAATGTTTGCTCTACGCAGCAATTGGGCCCTACAATTCTCCCTGAAGTATTCAAACACTGTTCTGTTGGACCTTCACGGCGTGTCCTAGCAGACTAGGCCTTTCAGAACGACCTCAATAGCGGTCGCTCTCAGCTAGGTGGTTGGTGTTGGAGCCAGGGATCGTCCCGGTGTTCAGCCGTGGACCCTGGCGTCCTCCCAAATTTTTTGAAATTTCCACCCCACCTCGCCGTGAAAAGAAAAACATCACTCCTTCACCCACCGCAAACCACCTCTGGCATTTCGCTTTACTTCTGCGGCTATCGGCTGACTGAACCTCTCCTTGGCTTGCTTGTTCTTTACTTCGATCCAGCGCCGCCATGGATGAGCAGCAGTTTGTGCAGCTCCTCGAGGGCCTGCTGCAGCGTATGTTCCTCTCCGCACACACTTGTGCAATTTTCTGGCTTTACTACACAGAACACACTCACTGACGGCATGAAGCGGACACGGCTCAGGTCAAGTCCTCGACTGCTACGCTCAATAAGACTTACTACACCTCCCCCGCTTCTCTCAATGCCCTCCTCCAGATCATCTGCAGCCACCCCAAGCCTGAACTCCGCCAGTTGGCTGCGGTTGAGGCTAGGAAGCTTGTGTCGAAACACTGGGCTGCGCTCCCAGCCGACCAGAAGACGTCGCTGCGAAACCAGCTCTTTCAGTTCACCTTGAATGAGGATGTTACACTGACCCGCCACTCCGCCGCTCGCGTTATTTCTGCCATCGCTGCGAAAGACTTCGAGGATGGCGAGTGGGGCGATCTACCTGGCTACCTCCAACAGGCTGCAACTTCTTCCACCTCTAGGCACAGGGAGGTTGGCACATACATCATCTGGACCACTCTCGAGTCTGTCGGCGACGAGTTCCCCGGCAAGAAGGCCGATTTGTACAAGCTTTTCAGCTCCACCATCCAAGATCCAGAGAGTGCAGAGGTCAGGGTGAACACCATGCTCGCTTTGAGCCGTCTCGCCATGCTTTTGGAGCCTGATGAGGACCCCAAGTCTTTGGCTATGTTTCAAGACGCCGTCCCTGGTATGGTCACTGTCCTCAAGGCTCTTGTTGAGGCTGGTGATGAGGACCACGCCCTCCAGGCTTTCGAAGTGTTCCAGACCCTTCTTGGCTGTGAATCTGCTCTTTTGCAGAAGCACTTTGGCGACCTGATCAAGTTCATGATTGAGCTTGCATCTACAACTACCATTGATGATGACTATCGTTCCCAGGCGCTTGCATTCCTCATGCAATGTGTGCGATACAGAAAGCTTAAGGTGCAAGGTCTGAGGATTGGTGAAGAACTCACCCTCAAAGCCCTACACATTGTCACTGAGCTGGGCGATCTGTCCAGCGAGGACGAGGACGTCACTCCCGCACGCTCTGCTCTAGGTCTGCTCGACATTCTTGCTGCCAGCCTACCTCCCAGCCAAGTCGTCATCCCGCTTCTCAAGAACCTTGGAAACTACTTTTCTTCTCAGAACCCCGATTACCGTCAAGCTGGTATTCTGGCTCTGGGCATGTGCGTTGAGGGTGCACCTGACTTCATTGCGACCCAGCTTCACGAGATCTTGCCGATGGTCCTTCATTTGCTCGAGGACCCTGAGCTCAAGGTTCGTGCTGCTGCACTCAACGGCGTTGCCCGGTTGGCCGACGATCTCGCCGAAGACGTCGGTAAGGAGCATGCTCGTCTCATTCCCGCAATGATGAAGAACTTCGACTTGGCTGCTCAGGACTTACAAAACTCCGATGATGAGCACAAACTTCAGATCATCCGAGGCAGCTGCCACGCCGTCGACTCTCTTATCGAGGGTCTTGAGCCCGAGGAGGCCGCCATTTACGTCCCTGAACTGGTTCCCCGCTTCAGCAAACTCTTCCACAACGACGACCTCAAGATTAAGTCCGCTGCCATTGGTGCCGTTGGCTCGATTGCCTCTGCTGCTGAGAAGGCCTTCATTCCTTTCTTCGAGCAGACCATGAATGCTCTATCACAGTACGTCCGCATCAAGGAGAGCCAAGATGACTTGGATCTACGTGGTGTCGTTTGCGACTCCATGGGCAAGATCGCTTCTGCTGTTGGCGCTCAGCCTTTCGAACCCTACGTCCTCCCTCTCATGGAGGCCTCTGAGGAGGCGCTCCACCTCGGCCACCCCCGCCTCCGTGAGACCAGTTACATCCTCTGGAGCACCATGGCCAAGGTCTACGAGGAGCAATTCGCCAAGTACCTGCCTGGAGCTGTCAAGGGTCTCGAGGAGTGCCTTGACCAAGACGAGACCGAATTGGAGGTTGAGCTTGGTGAGGAGGCTCAGGACCTTGTTGGTTCTGAGGTTGTCATCCAAGGCCGCAAGATCAAGGTCGCTGCTGCAAACGACGATGACGATGGCAGCGACCTTAACGAAGCTGCTATGGAGGATGATGATGATGATGATGACTGGGATGATCTTACCGGTGTCAGCGCCGCCGCCATGGAGAAGGAAATCGCCGCTGAGGTTTACGGAGACATCATCACCCACACCCGTCGCGAGTTTATCCCATATCTGGAGAACACTGTCACCAAGCTGCTCGAGCTGGTTGACCACAACTATGAGGGCATCCGCAAGGCTGCTCTCGGCACTCTTTTCCGCACCTACGCATCCCTTTGGGGCATGGCCGAAGGTGACGGTATGGCCAAGTGGAAGCCTGGTGTTCCTCTGGAGATTGAACCTCCAGCAGAGCTCAAGAAGCTTGGCAACCTTGTTATGACAGCCACTATGTCTGTATGGCAAGACGAGATGGATCGGTACGTTTCTATCACTTTTCTTTCATCAAGCCCTGTTACAAGGATGAACCATCTTCGTTAATCCCAGCTCACTCCGATGCACAAAGTTGCAATTGAGGTGAAAGCGAATCTGCTTCTGAGTTTTTCTTATTACAAATTTGCTAGTAATGATTTCCTGAATCTTTCATTGCTAATAGTGGCACAGGGGTACAGTTACTGAGATCAACCGCGATGTCGCAGCTACCCTCAAGCTCTGCGGCCCGGCCATTCTCATCACTGACAACGGCATCGTTGTTCCTGACATGACACAGCAATTGCTTGCCATCATCACCAAGCGTCATCCTTGTCAGCAGGATCTTGGCGATGAGGCTGAAGAGGACATTTTGGATGAGTCCTCTGAGTATGATTGGTTGGTCATTGAGACTGCTCTTGAGGTTGTGACCTGCCTCTCGGTCGCTCTCGGACCCAAGTTCACCGAGCTCTGGAAGGTGTTTGAGAAGCCTATCATGAAGTATGCCAGCAGCCAGGAATCAGCAGAGCGTACTGCTGCCGTTGGTACCATCGCTGAGTGCGTCGGCAACATGGGAGAGGGATGCACCCCTTACACCACCACTCTATTGAAGCTTCTCCTTCATCGTCTGTCTGATGAAGATCCAGAAACCAAGTCCAACGCCGTTTACGGTATTGGATTGCTATGCGAGAAGACTACCAACGATGCCGAGATCCTCAAGTCATTGCCTAGTATTTTCTCGAAGCTCGAGCCACTGCTCGATGCCCAGAACCAAGCGCGCCTGCTTGACAACACCGCAGGATGCGTCAGTAGGTTCATCTCCAAGCACACCGACAAAATTCCCATTCCAGAGGTTTTGCCTCGTCTGGTCCAGTTGCTACCGCTCAGAGAGGATTACGAGGAGAACAAGCCCGTGTTTAGCATGATTGTAAAACTCTGTAAGTGTTCAAGTGGAATGCTTTCAATTCAACATACACTAATTCAATATAGACCAAAACAATGAACCCACGATCCAGCAACTCACCTCCACCCTCATGCCTGTCTTCGAAAAGGTTCTCGGGCCGCCTGAGGATCAGTTGGAAGATGACACCCGGGCCCAGCTTGTTGAGCTAGTCAAGTACTTGCAGAAGTAGAGCTGCGTTGGTTGTGAGGGAATTTAAAACTGGTTAGAATGGCGGGGAAAATACCTCAACTGCGGGGACTTTACGTACAAGGAAAATAATGAAACAGTATGGATGGCATGTTGATACCACGGGTTACGAAAACTTCGGTGCATTCTGGATGGATTTTGCTGATAGACGCCCTGATACGGGCAACACAAAAAATTGAATATTCACTAGAATCTACCCCTTCACACCTCTATTTTGCCGTCCTTTTTGTTCGCGGCTATGCATCTCAATTTGTTATTCCGCATCAGGATCCACTCCACATTCGCTATCATTATCATCTACCATGTCCATGTCGCGGAAAATGCTCGATACCGCATTTCGAGTTACAAAGTTCTAACTTATTAAGTCCTTTATAATTTACATCAGGTGCCAAACATCAATTAAGTCAGCATATTAAGGTGGCGCTGTGTCTGGATTGGCTAAACTTAATGCTAGTGTTGTAGAGTCGTAAGTTCCCATTAGCTATCGGAAACCGCCTTTATAAACCTGCTATCTAGTCCCCTCAGTCGGCCTATGGTAATGACTAACTAGAATTTTAAGTTTACTTTCTTTAGCTATTTCAGCATAAGCGGACGGTTGCAGGTAAGACTATTGACCCCAACAGAAATTACCACGGCCCAACAGGTGGCAGCTTCAGTCAAGTCCCTGGTAATAGCATGCGCGAGCTTCAGAGCGCGGTTTTGATAGGTCCGAACGAGCGCAGCATCTCTCCTGCAACTTGCCAGACTTGCCAGACTTGCCCGAATGACATTCAAGATGATGTTCACGTAGGTCGCTGATTGACGTAAACAGTTGACCGCATTTCATTTCAAGAGGCCAAACGTCTTGTGCAGATGGTCCGTGTCCTGCCGTCTCCGCGTGCGTCTCCGCGTGACGTCGACTTGTTCCTGCAGGCCGAGCAACGGCGGCTGCCTTCGCAACCTTCCAGTCTCGCACATTACCGCCAACCGTATCGCTCTTCATTTCGAACAGTCATTCTTACGATCTTATCCGCCTTATTGCGTCGTGGTTCTGACGACTAGCGCGATCGACAGAGCTCCGGCCACCTGCGGGCTGCAGTCATAAGAGAGCTCCACCAAGCTCCGCAACCACCTCGGCGCATTTCCGCTATCACAACACTCCCACTTTTGCGCACCTCGCTGCTCGCCCTAACACTCTCGTCCAAAAAGCTTTGGAGCGGAACCCCCGCCATCCTCTCTTCCATACGAGCAACATCCGCCCCGAACCCCCGGCGCCCCGGTGGCGCGACCGTCAGCAATGGTGAAGCGGACGTCATTAGGAGGATTGCGAGCGACAGCAGTAGCCCTCATAATCGTTCTCGCTGGACCAGTCGCAGCTGACCCAGGCCTTACACAGAAGCATGAGAAAGGAAGGTGTGCGATAAGAGGGCATTGCGGGAAGCAGGGCTTCTTCGGTTCAGATTTGCCTTGTCCCGACAACGGTGTGGCGAAAACGCCGGACGACGATGTTAGGAAGAAACTGGTCGATATTTGCGGCGATCAATGGGCAGATACCGATGTCTGCTGCTTGGGTGAGCAGCTCGATGCGCTCAAGACGAATCTAAACCGTGCAACTCCGATTATCAACGCTTGTCCGGCCTGCAAAGCGAACTTCTTCAATCTGTTCTGCACATTCACCTGTTCCCCAGACCAGTCGCTTTTTATAAATGTTACGAAGACCGAGCCCAAAGGAGACAAGTACTTGGTGACGGAACTAGACCACCTAGTGTCGAATGAATATGGTTCGCAATTCTATGACAGCTGCAAAGATGTTAAGTTTGGTGCAACCAATGGAAATGCCATGGACTTTATCGGAGGCGGCGCAAAGAACTTTACGCAGTTTTTGAAATTTCTAGGCGACAAGAAGCTCTTAGGTTCTCCGTTTCAGATGAACTTTCCACGACCGAACAAGACTCAGTTCCCAGACATGGAGCCCATGAACAAAGAAGCCCACCCATGTAACTCTACCGATGAGAAGTACCGGTGCGCTTGTCTTGACTGTGGCGGATCATGCGCGGAGCTTCCCGAGGTCAAAGAGGCAAAGAAGTGTTACGTTGGGTTAATGCCCTGCCTCTCCTTTGCTGTCGTACTTATTTACTCAATCTTCCTCGGGCTGCTGTGCATAGCAGTTGCAGGTCACGTCGCATACCAAAAGCACTCTAAACATAAGAATGAAAGGCTACGCCTTTTACAAGATCTCGAACCTAGCGACGATGAGGATGAAGGCGACATTGTGCACAACATTGGCATGCTTGACAGGCCAACAAAGCACTATTTTATCAATACTTGGTGCGACCGAATGTTCAGCCGCCTTGGTTATGTTTGTGCAAGGTTCCCAGCTATTACAATTTTCACTAGCTTTCTTGTTGTTGTATTGATGAGTTTAGGTTGGCTGAATTTCCAGGTGGAAACTGACCCAGTCCGCCTCTGGGTGGCTCCAGACTCCGCCGCTGCACAAGAGAAGGCTTTCTTCGACGAGAAATTTGGGCCGTTTTTCCGAGCTGAACAAGTGTTCCTCGTAAACGACACTCATAATGGAAAAGGCCCAGTCCTTAGCTATGAGACACTCGATTGGTGGTTCGGTGTTGAGAGCCAGATCCAACGGCTTAAATCATTCGAGAGCGGCGTCACGTTAGACCAAGTGTGCTTCAAGCCTATTGGCGATGCTTGCGTCGTTCAGTCGATCTCTGGATATTTCCAGGGTGACTTCGCCAATGTCTCTCCCCGGAGCTGGGAGGATGATTTGCTCGAATGCGTTGATAATCCTTCACAGTGCTTGCCCACATTCCAACAGCCCCTCGACTCTCATATGCTCTTCGGTGGCGTAAATGAGAGTGTTCTCGATGCCAACGCAATCATCGTGACGTGGGTTGTGAACAATTATCCTGAGGGCACTCCTGAACTGGCGCGTGCTATGGACTTTGAAAACGAGATGAAGAACTACCTCGAATTGGTTCGTGAAGACGCAAAGCATAGGGGCCTGAGGTTGAGTTTCAACACCGAGGTCAGTCTCGAGCAGGAACTCAATAAGAGCACCAACACGGATGCGAAGATTGTTGTGGTTAGTTACATCATCATGTTCCTGTATGCCTCTCTGGCGTTAGGATCCACCACGCTCACAGTTCGATCTTTCCTCCGCAACCCTGCGAACGCCCTTGTGCAGTCAAAGTTCATGCTCGGCATAGTCGGCATCATCATCGTACTCATGTCGGTTTCCGCCTCTGTTGGTCTATTCTCCGCTGCAGGTATCAAGGTCACGCTCATCATCGCCGAAGTTATTCCATTCCTGGTTCTTGCTGTTGGTGTCGACAACATCTTTTTGATTGTTCATGAGTTTGAGCGCGTCAACATCAGCCACCCCGACGGCTCCGTTCCCGAACGTGTGGCAAGAGCCCTTGGCCGAATGGGGCCGTCCATCCTGCTGTCGGCCCTCACCGAAACCACTGCATTTGCCTTGGGTTGCGCTGTTGGTATGCCTGCAGTGCGCAACTTTGCCGCCTATGCTGCGGGTGCGGTTCTTATTAACGCGATCCTTCAAGTAACCATGTTCATCTCCGTGCTGGCTCTTAACCAGTACCGAGTGGAGGCAAATCGTGCCGACTGCTTTCCCTTGGTACGAGTCCGGCGGGCTGATTCGAGCTACCTGAATGGCGGCATGGGTCATGGTACTGGAGAAGAAGGAGGCCTACAACGATTTATCCGCAAAACCTATGCTCCTGCTCTTCTAGGAAAGAAGACAAAGGTCGCCATTATCGCTATCTTCTTTGGCCTATTCACAGCAGGCCTAGCGCTTTTCCCCAAGGTCGAGCTTGGACTAGACCAACGGATCGCCATTCCAAGTGATTCATATCTCATTCCCTATTTCAACGATCTCTACGACTATTTTGATGCCGGCCCACCGGTTTATTTCATTACCAAAGAGCTCAACGTCACTGAGCGTGAGCCGCAGAAAGAACTTTGCGGTCGCTTCTCGACCTGCCACCAACATAGTCTTGCGAATATCGTCGAAGCGGAGAGGAAGCGGCCTGAGGTTTCGTACGTGGCTACCTCTGCAGCCAACTGGTTAGACGATTTCTTCCTCTGGCTCAATCCCGAGAATTCCAAGTGCTGTGTTGATAAGGGCAAGCCGTGTTTCGAAAATCGTGCACCAGCGTGGAACATGACGCTCTCGGGCATGCCTGAGGGTGAAGAGTTCATCTCATACCTTGGAAGGTGGATCGACGCGCCAACCACTGCAGATTGTCCTCTAGGCGGCAAAGCTGCGTATGGCAACGCTTTAGTCATTGACTCAGAGCGTAACACTATTCCAGCTTCCCATTTCCGCGCTATGCACACCCCCCTACGCTCCCAGAAGGACTTTATCGCCGCATACAGATCCGCCCGCCGAATCTCTCGGGAAATTTCAGAGGATGTTGAGACCGAGGTGTTCCCCTACTCCAAGTTTTACATTTTCTTCGATCAATATGTTACTATAGTCCGCCTCGCGGGCGCACTTATTGGCTCCGCGCTTGCAGCTGTTCTAATCATCACCACGGTTCTTCTAGGTTCTCTTCAAACAGCTATCATTGTCACTCTCGTCGTCGGCATGACCATCACCTCCATCATTGGCTCCATGGCTGTTCTTGGCGTGTCGCTCAACGCAGTCTCTCTCGTCAACTTGATCATTTGCGTTGGCATCAGTGTAGAATTCACCGCTCACATCGCGCGAGCCTTCACATTCCCCAGCCGCGCGACCATGGAACGAGCACCCCGCCACAGGTTCCGAGGGAAAGACGCTCGTGCTTGGACCGCACTTGTCAATGTGGCCAGCAGCGTTATCAGCGGGATTACTATCACCAAGATTCTAGGCGTTGGCGTGCTGGCCTGGACGCGAAGTAAGGTACGTTATTATCATTACACTTGCCGACTCACCCCCCAACTCTGCAATAAACAGATCTGCTTACCCTTTCTCTCTTCCAGATATTTGAAATATACTACTTCCGCGTCTGGGTCGCGCTCGTGCTTTGGGCGGCTACGCACTCGCTTATTCTTTTACCCGTGTTGCTGAGCTTGTTTGGCGGGAAGGGATATGTTGATCCGGAGAGTGATGGTGGATTGGAGCAGGATTTAAGGAATAGGCAGTATCCTGCGTTGTTGGGGACCGATGATGAGTATGACTCTGATGAATGAGTCGTGGGGCATTCGGGACTTGTGATTAAGTGTTGGTAGGATTGGTGGTTGTTGTTCATACATCTGGATGTTATTGTATATTTTCTTCTCTAGAGGGTTTTCGGGGTGTTTGGTAGTGTATTAGTAGCTTTTGGAATAGAAAAGTATTCTTTCTCCAACGACAATTTGGCATCTTTCGATCGCATTTCGTGGGTGGTAGTTGAACGCAGTAGTTGAGTGATGCGTGAGAAGGTTTATATGTTTTTCGTTTCAAAATTCTTTTTTTACCGGAATATATGACTAAACATTTTAGTTTTATTTTATTTTCATGTTTTTTTTTCAGGGCAGATTATGTGCACTTGATTAGCACATCCTTTTCTTTCTTTTTTTTCCCTCTATTAAGATTTTTCTTGGGTCCTTTTTTTGGTTTTTGTTTTAGTAATTAGGTTCGATCTCGATTTAGTCTTATTATTTGCGGGGTTCATGGGCTGGGAAGGTTATTAAGTGCATACGTACATATGCATGTATGCGTGCGTGCATGCATGATGTATGTCTGTTGGAAGGGCTGGCTTTGCTCGTAGTCATGTAAATCTGACACCATATTACACGTGTGCTGTCGCTGTGGTGGTGGGGAGTCAGATGTTTCTGACACTAGGATGTGGGGTGGTAGCGTAGCGCTGGTGGAGTGGGTCGGGTAGAATGTGTAATAGTAAGTTGCAGGTATGGTCAGAAAGTAAAAGGCATACAGCAAACTTGTTGATATTTTGATGTACGCAACTAAAAAAGATGGAGAAATCGCATGGTGAAATAGATAGTCAAATTGCGTCATGCTTGGTGCTGGGTAGTGGGATGAAGTGGCAAGTACATTGAATATTGCTGCTGATCCAAATAGCAAAAATTGTATACCAGATATAGATACACATACTTAGTAGAAAAGGAAACACACCGCATCATCTTCTATCCAACACTTTACGAAACCGCTTACACCGCTACTTTATCCCTATGCGTGGTGACCATAATCTTAATATGATTATCCTTGTTATCCACCAGTTCCTGAAATCCCTTTGTCGGGATATCGTCAATGTAAATGCGACTCGTCACCATGTCTTTGATATCTTTGAATTTGCCGGCGATGAAAGCGTCGACGGTTTCTTTGAAGTCGGCGTCGTTATAGGCCATGCTGCTTTTGATGGTAATTTCTTTCATCATTAGGGCGACGAAAGGGACGACCATCTAGATAGGGAAAGTTAGAGATGATGATGGAATGATAAGGAGTTCCTTTTCTTTGGATAATTTACCTGTGTCTCCCAGCCTGCAATGTTCATGTACATGCCTCGATATCTCAACGCATCCATGCCTGCGTCCATAGCTCTCTGGATACCTGCACAGTCGAATACTACGTCGACGCCTTCGCCACCTGTTAATTCGCGGCATTTGTTTCCTACGTTTTCTTTAATAGGATTGATAATTTTATCCGCGATTTTCTCGTTCTGCGCACAGCGCGTTGCGGTTGGTTCTGAGACGTAAATGTTTTTGCAGCCGTTTGCCCGCAGTACGTTGATAGTCGCAATGCCGACTGGACCACCACCGAGAATGAGTGTTGTCTGGTTGCTCCAGTCTTTGATTTCGGTCATGGTGACAGCATGCCATGCGACTGCGAGCGGCTCGATCAAGGCGGCGAGACTGAGATCTACAGAGTCGGGAAGTGGGTAGCAGAGCTTTGCATCGATGGCGACGGCCTCGGAAAATCCGCCTCCTGTGCCGGATAGCCCTTTGAAGCCCCAAGAATGGCAGACGTTGGTGGAGGAATTGTTGCAGCGGCTGCAGCTGCCGCAGTAGATGCGTGGGTCAACCATTACGGCTTGTCCCGGAGAGAGGTTGGAGCCTTTAGGAGCGCTGACAATGCGGCCGCAGAATTCGTGGCCCATGGTAACGGGGAGGCATTCTCCTGTTGCTGCATGTGGGTTTTCTTTGCTGGGGATCGTGGCGGGCCCTGAACAAGTGTTAGTGGCAAGTTATGGGTTACAATATTAGGATTTGATGGCAGCCGAGTTACCTATAAGATACTCGTGGAGATCTGAGCCGCAAATTCCAGCCCACTCAATTGCAACGAGAGCTTCATGGTCCTTGGGTTCTGGCCGCGGCACATCGACTACTCGAATGTCTCTCTGACCGAAGAACTGTGCTGCTTTCATGCTGTATGTATTCTAGTGTAGAAGTCGAGTTGAGTTGGAGTGATATCAAATGCGAACCAACAGAATAAGACAGATCTGCGGAGGGAAACACCGGCTTCAAGTAGCAATCGACTCCTAACAATCCAGTCAGTGAGCTTCTAGCGCCGCCTGCGTCTACCGTCTAGCTCGGTAGAGCAATTCCGAAAGACGATTCCGAAGGTACCGAGAGGGGCCGCTGGCCAGAAGAGTCTAGTTTGCACACTATGATGTCGGATATTCAAGCAACCTTGCACTGTCGAACTTCAAGCATAAGGCTTCCCATCTGCGTTTTTGTTTTTGGCATATTTTGGTGCTAGTCTTGGGTGGCGGTTCTCTGATCGGTCAGATTTCGGTACAGGGCTAGTATGCATACTGCAGGTAGCGACAAAATTTGTTGGTCAGGTATGTACCTAGCCACCACCACACACGTACGTACCATCATCTAGCATGGGGGGGGGGATTGAAGATCTGCTAGTATTCAGATAAGGGTGTTTCATGAGGTTGGACCGGCATTTGTGCTCTGACTTGCGGCAAGTGACGGACGAGGTGGGTCAAACCCCATGCAATCGCGCTAGAAGAGAAGAGAAGAGGAAGTGGTGTGTTGGCGGGCAAAAAATAGAAGAAAGAAAACCCAATGATGATAATCCTTAAATTATCGATTAAGGATCATGTTTCGAGTGTAAAAGCATGCGAGATTGGAATTGCGCGGCGGACGCGGGATGAGGTCAATGGAGGAACACTCGCAGAAATGTGGGGAGCTCCTACCCTTCCGCGTTGCCTGTTTAGGACTAGCGCACGTCGGCTGGATAGAGCCCTGCAGCGGTCCTCCAACGACACGGCACGGCATTCATCGCACCGCACATGCATTCCTCGACTTTTTTCCTACCACTCTCCCCACGCACACAATCTAACCGCACCCTTACAGAACATCATGCTCGCCTCCAAATGGGCAGTCAAAGCCGAGACCAAGGACGCGCCCGAATCTTCTCCTTCCACCCAGCCTGCACAAGACAAAGCCGATACGCCACTGCCTCAAGCACCAGCTCAAACTGCGCCTGAAGAGAAGACAGATGCTCCAGCTCCTGCAGAAACAACTTTTGCGCCTCCCGTATGTACTGTCTATATCTCTATCCAATCTTTATCTTTCCAGGAATTGCAACCATTCCAAGTTCCCATCTTCTATTGCCCTTCTTTAGGGATTGGCTTATCACATTTGCTAATCACGCTCCCAGCCTTCCGACATGGCATATGACTACCAGTATGCCGACGACTCCATCGATTCCTTTGCGCAAACAGCGGGGACAGACGACCTCTTCTTCGATGACGATATCATTCCCATAGCCGAACCCGTTGTCGAGCCCAACCCCGCCCCGGTCGAAGAGCCGGCGCAAGAACTTGCACACGATGAGGTGCTCCCACCGAGCGCTCCAACTCAGTCGCCACCCTCCCAGCAGCCTACAAGAGGCCCCGCAAGCGGAGAAAGAGGCGGAGTAAGGGGCCGAGGGCGAGGAAGAGGAGGTAGGGGACGTGGTCGCGGTGGCGCCAACGCCGAGGGAAGGGACAATAAGGAGAAGAAAAAGGAAGAGGAACATAAAGAAGGAGAAGCTGCGCCCATTGCTCCAGCAAATGGAACTGCTCCTGAATCGACAGAGGCTCCATCCGTAGCACCTTCAGGCCCCAAAGATGCTAAGCAACCTCAATCTGTCCGCGGGGACCGAACTCTCACTGGTGGACCCAAGCGCTCCCGTTTGACAGAAGAGGAACTTAATGCTAAACTTGCTAGCATGCGGACCAAGAACGAAGCTCTGACATCAGCACATGCCCGCGCTGAAGCCGACCAAACTGCCTTTGAGGCACGGGAGGCCGTTCTCGCAAAGCAAGATGCAGAGCGCAAGAAGGCACAGGCAGAACGCCAGAAGGCTGAGCGCCAGAATCGCCAGCAAATGATGGGTGAGCGCGAACGCAACAGGCTAAGAAAGTTAGAAGCGCTCAAGGGGCGAGAATGGGACTTGGAAAAGGAGGAGGGTTTTTCGGGGACCGGAGAGGAGCGCAGAAGAGGCGCCGCAAGAGGCGCACATGGCGGCATAGCACCCAGCACGCGACCAGATCCAGCATCCGCAACAACTGGAGGAGAGCCTGCGGCCGACGACGCAACCAATGCGCCACATGCTCAACGAGGAGGGCGAGGCCGTGGACGAGGCGGTCGTGGAGGAAGAGGAGGACGAGGCGACCATTCAAATGCACTTGCACCACAACAGAACAAGAAAGCAGAGCAAAAGCCCCCTACCGCAGCTGACTTTCCTGAATTACCCTCAATGGGGGCACCGAAAGACAAAGACGCTGATGCGGCAGCGCCAAAGAAACTGGATTTCCCTATCAAGGGCAAGACCGACGCCGCAGTTGCAGCTGCAGCTATTACTTCTCCCGGGCCCGAGAGACCCGGCGTCAAGAAGCAAGAGTCGTTTGGGTTGGGCTCGCCGCTTGGACCAGGGAAGAGCTGGGCGGATCAGGTTGATAATGAGGGGTAGATTATGAGTATTCGGATCAGAGAAGGGTTTGTACAAGTATGTGACTTGGATACCATGAATGTTGGGATGGGAGATGTTGGATAGTGTACACGAAATGGGCTGGTCGGACTTATTCTTCCAGGAGGTATTGGTATAGACATCAGGAAGAGGATATGTTGGATACAGAAAACTGGGATGGGAAAGATATGAATATGACACAGTCATTGGGATGGAATGAATAGTGCTTTAAAACGCAGTAGGTTACATGTGTTAGTCTAGCATTGTATCGTATAGTGGAAATATTACTTGGCAACAAAGGCAGCAGTGAGAATGGGACGGATGGATGACGATGCAGGAACATGAAAAGAATATTGTTATAGCTGAGACTGCGAGATAGAGATACCAAAATCATGTCAAATCAATATTAAACTTAAAATCAAAAATCAAAATCGAATTGCTTTATTTATTCTTGTTGCTTGTTTTTAGCTATGTGGTTGTGTGTCGTTTCTAGTCCTTCATGCTTGTAAACTAATTCTCCTCCGATCGATCGAAATGCTAAATAATACTATGTCTACAATCTGTATTCTTCTCTGGAATTGCACGCCTCTCTTTTACTTACGTCTTCACTAAAACCGCTGAACCGCTATGGTCTCTAGGCATTGTATCAGATATTCTCTCTTATCACTTCTATCACCTTTTCTTACCTCCTTTTCTATAGATAGTATATTATTAAACTTCCTTTTGAGAAAACGTTGTTGAGGATCATTTGAGAAGAGTGGTTGTTTTGAAGCTGGGTTTTGCTGTAATGAGGGAGATGGGAAATTGACTTAGTGTGTATTTTGGGTAAGGGGTTTAATGCAGATAGGTAAGAATGTGCGGATAGTTTAAGGATGGGAGTGTTGTTTTTGGGTGGTGTGTGAAGTATTGGTAGCAGGGCTGTGAGTAGTAGCAGGTAAGCGGACTGTGCAATATTAGTCAGGGAAACAGGGGAGAAGCTGCTGAAAAGGACTTTAAGTTCTCTGTCTTGCATTTTGTGTAATAGAGATCGGGGCGTAGCAGTATGAGGTATGACTAAAGCTCAGCTAGGGAGGATAGGAATAGTATGGAACTCTTATAATCTGCAACTTAACCGTGCTGTGAAAAGAGAAGTTCAAAACAGAAAATTTTCTGCGAAGTTGCTAGGACATGTGATGAAACCGTGTTCGATTCCGCCCCTTTTTGGAATCGTATCAAGATCTTCGGACTTGAAGTGTGTCTTTCAATTTCGTTGTTTTCTATGTGATAGAAGTGGGATGGTCAGTTGTTTTTGTTGCAGACTAAAGTAATTGATTCTTTACATCACTTTGCCGATTGTGGCCATATGTAAGATGTACGAACGAACATATTCCGCGCCCAAGGTGAGCTCGGTTTCCACTCACGATACAAACGTTGCGTTGATTTCAATAATTCTTCTTCATTGAACTCTGATTACATTTTGGATGCTATAGGCTAATTGGTAATAGTGATCCTGCAGTCATGGGCGGCATATTCGAAGCGCTATGATTTTCCTAGCTGCCATTTCTCGAGGGTTTGGAGACAGCGAATTGTTCGAGGATGGTCGTGACCTAGAACTTCCACACGCAAATGGGCACATTCTTCCAACATGATGATTGCCTCATTCAGATGACCCTGGCCTTTGAGCGTAAATGCAAGGTTGTTCATGGCCTTCAAAGTTTGAGGATGTTTTAGTCCTAGGGCCTTCCTCGTCTTCTCTAAATTTTCCTCTTCCATCTGCTGTGCTTCTTGCAATCGACCGAGTTTCCTGTAACATCTGGACAGGTTTCCTATGCTGTGCAGTGTCAAGGGGTGATCTACACCTGATACCTTTTTATTCATCTCGACTACCTGTAGCCCCAGCTCGGATGCTTCTTCCATTTTGCCTTGGCCATGATATGTTGCAGCGAGATTATGCATGCCGATTAATGTATCAGGGTGCCATTCTCCAAGCACTCGTCTGTTAGCTTCTAGTACTTGAATCTCTAACTCCTGTGCATCTTTCCACCGATATTGTTTCTTATAAGTCACTGCCAGATTACCAATGCATGCCAATGTCTTGGGATGCTTCGGTCCAAGCACTCTCTTTCGAATATCCAAAGCTTCGATCTGTAGTTCCTCTGCTTCATGATATCTTCGCTGTTTTATATAGGTGTTAGCCAGCTCAATGATACAACCGAGCGTGAAGTCATGCTCAGATCCCAGTATATCTTTTGCTCTCTTTGTTATGTCAAGTTGAATTTCTTCTGCCTCTTTTAGTCTTGCCTGTTCGCAGTATATTTGAGACAGAAGTCTTCTGCTCAACAAAGTTGCGTCATGTTCTGCCCCGTACACTCTTCTCTGAATTTCCACTAGCTCTTGGGCCCATGGTTCCGCATCACTGTACAGTCCATCTTGGAACAAGCAAGCTACAAAACTATGAACAAGCTTAATCTTATTTTGCATGTTGACCTCCTTCTCTTCCAGGACGTAGAGTGCGTGTGGCAGGTATGTCCTCCATACGCTCCTGTTCACATTTAAACCTTGCGAATCTTTCGGAAAGACTTCCTCCAGCCGTTTGAGTGCGATGTGAATCCATTCGCCAAGTTTTTGCTTTTCTCTGAGCCAGTTCCGTGTCGCAAGATGTACTAAACGATGGACGTTAACAGCTCCGCCACTTGTGTGGCCATCGGTACGCAGAGTAATGAATGAATAAGCCCTCAGCAATCCGATCGCATCGATGTCTTTTTTTCGAGATGGCCCGGGTGGTAGCAGTGACTGCGGGATGTCCCTTGGGCTTACGCATGAAATAAATGAGAGATAATTAGTGGCAATCGGATCGAGGCGTTGGATTTGCTCAAACGATATAAGCCATGTGGTTGCCACTGGATTTTTCATCTCTTCATTTTGATATCTCCAATCGTCCTCAAAGTCTTCACTTAGGAGATCAACAACATCTTTCTCCTGCTCTTTCAAAAGTGATAGGTAGTCTGCTACTGTAACATCATTTTGGTTGATGTATGCAGCGGCTTGCACTATAGCAATTGGGAGCTCTAATATTTCATCGTGGGCATTTGCGCATTCCGATTTTCTGATGAGCGAATTCGAAAGCAAACGTACGGCTGTATCCTTGTCCAGCTCTGTAATGTCAACGATAGCAGTGCCAGCGATTTTGACAGCGATATGTCGGCTACGCGTTGTACAAACTATGCATCCCTGCTGGGTCTTTGGCAGAGTGGTTTTTATGTCGTTCCAGATTCCAATGTCGTCCAGATTATCGATTATGAGTAACCACTTGCCATAGCTTTCTTGACTCAAGTGCTGCTGGACTAGCTTTTGTGGGTCAGCTTGTGGTTGTGCTATTCCAAGTTGCATGGCGACATCGGTAAAGGCTTGCTGAAGGCTTCCTCGGTCAGTAGCTGGGATCCAGAATATGGAGTAGTCCTGGTGTTTCTCTGCTGTGCGGTATGCCAATTCCAGGACAATTTGAGTCTTACCCACGCCGCCCAAACCGTATATTGCAGCTTTTCTTGGTTGATTTTCACCAAAGAGAGTTTGCTCGAGCTGGTCGAGACTGGACGTTCGTCCGACAAATTTCCGGTTCCTCTGAAAAGGAATGGTTTGAATGCGTTTTCCAAGTGACTTGCTTCGCATGGTACGCTGCGCCTCGTATTCCTGCTAACTTTCAGTTATGCTGTGGAAATAACGACTGCCAGATAGAACGTACTCGGATGACTGACGCAATGGTGGTGGTTGTTTGGTCTACCTATCATTAGGGCTAACTCATCTCAAAAAGGTTGCACATGAGTATACTTTGTTTCCGAAGCAAGTTCTTAACACAGTCGGACACCAGTGACTTCTGGGATTGGTGCCTCAAGTATTCATCTGTTGCTGCTTCGATCTTGCCCTCCTCCATGTGCTCCGCTATACCTACGTTCTGAAGGCCCTGGCTAACATTGAAGCGGAGGTATCTTTTTTCTTCATACTGTTTAGCCCATCGAGCTGCAAATCGTCTCTCTGTTTCTTCTGTCTCAGTCCCAATCCTGATTAGTGTCTCAGAAAGCAGCCTGTCGTCTACTGCCTTCGTACCAGGCTGCCCAGCGCCAACTGAGACGAGGCATTTGACCAGTGGTTTTAGGTCACCAATGCCAGCACTCCATATGTTAGCCGCTTCAACCTCAAGTTCATCGATAGGATTGTTGGCGCCCAGTGAGCTATCAACAAACTGCCGTACTCCGATGAACACAGGGTCAAAGAAAGTCGTCACTGCACATGTGGCGAGCGCAGCCTCACAAATTGTGGCCGGAATATTGATCTCGCTCTCGTCGGGGAGAAGATAGCTTCTTAAGCAGGTGATGCCTGAAGTCTCTTTTGCTCGGACACAAACGAATCTAAAACTTCATATTAGCAAGGCCCTCCAATATTGAAAGAGAGTAAGGGGACCGGAGGCCAAAGAGCAGGAGACATTCTCGCATGCTGTAGGAAAGCTCTGTTTTGAGTAGCGGAAGCCGTAGACAACTGAAAGATGCCCAACCATAGTATTGGCTTCGGTCGGCACTACAACATCGATGAAGATTCAGATATCCGCAACTTCCGTTTCCCGAGATGAAAACATGAATCTACGGAGATGTGTGTTCTTACGTCCGGCATCCATAGCTACCATCGTTTGTGAAAGGTTCTGTTGCAGCGATCTCCTTGTCTTCTATCATTTCTTTGATTGCGTTTCGCAACTTCGTCGAATCAAACCGTGGCCTGACTTGAAACCAGCTTGACTGCTCTTGAAAAATGTCTACCATGAGCTTCCTGTATGCCGCGATACATTCTTCAACATCCATCTGAAGCCGACCAAGCATGATCGCGATGAGTCTATCTCGAGTTAGCTTATATTTCAATCTAATATCCCACAATACACACCCGCCTGTGCTCGTACCACCGATAAGGTCAAAAACCTCGCACGGCTTTACAACACACAATCCAACTTTGCGGCGTTCAGCATTCAGCCTTGTCATAAGGCCTCGTAGAATAAAGAGGGTTGAAAGCCCACGAATTCCACCACCATCAATCGACAAAAGACATAGGCCGGTGGTATCTAATGGATTCTGCTCGCCGCAGAGCTCCATCATAGAATTTTCTGCCATCTACATGGCCTGCGTATGGGTAAGGTGGTGTGAAATGGGGATCACACAGGCAGGTGAGAGAAATCACCCCGCTCTGTATTGGCCCCCACCCTACATGAGCCTATGAGAAGAAAGCAGCAGTACAGCTGAGAAATACGCTTATTGGAGCCACCCATTGAGAGCCCGCTGTTACGTAGCCAGCCACCATCAATCATGACATCGCCAGAATTACAAGCAAGACCGCCTAGGCCAGAAATACTATCTTTGTATATATGTGTAGTAGCTTAGCACCCATGTATGCCCCTGGGAGGCTCGAGAGCTTCGCTCTCCTAGATGGAAAATAATACCATAACCTATCATATCATGAAATCGCCATCTCCCAAGCAATTTGCCCATATTCGCGGTGCCGTGCAGAGCCTAGGAATCTTACTCTTTCCAAAACATACCATCACTCATAAATGATACTTTTGAAACTCCATAGCTATCCAGTTACTCTCACCACGATCTTGACTTGAAGCAAAGCACTCGTGATATCAAATATTCTTTAAAACTCTCATGCTATCTAGTTTCTTGATATCCGAGCACATTCAATCACACAGCGTATTGGCAGATTCTGATAGAGGAAGACCTAAAGTGATGAAATGGAGTAAGTTCCTACGCCGTTGAAAAAGGCTAGGGATTTCTTCATGGCTTCCCAAAAGTCGGTAATGCTAGGATATTTTGGTAATTAATTTCATCATTGACAGCAGATTTCGATTGGCAAGGGAGCGCTCCGCTGTGAGTTCTAACACTTTACTGCGTGGGCAGAGATGAAGATATGGTGGAAAGATTATCTCATCCTATACCAACTAGGAATTCATAGTCCTACGTGAAAAATACAAGTGTTGAGTTCACATTAACTAGTAAAAGAATATGCTCATATTATTTGAAATCAATTTATATACCTCCTCAAATCCACTGCCGACATAGTACCATTTAACCTCGCCCCAGTAGTCGAATTAAATAAATCAGGACACAACGTAGCATCCAAATGCGTCCCAAACGTCGTATACTTTCCACACGGCGACCGTCTCGTCTGCAATCCCGCCATCACCATCATCACCACAACAAACGCATACAAAAACCACGTGTACACTTGATACCACGGGGCGCTCACACACGGAATGATAGTAGTTCTCGAGCGCCCGCTACAAAACATTATAAAATGGATCAGGATTCCGCCCGTCAGAGCGACGAAATAGAAGAGGTTGATGAGAAAGGTGGCGACGGTGTATCTACTTCTTTTGAATGCGATGTAGTATCCAGTTATGAGCCATAGAGGGAGTAAGAGAATGATGAAGAGTACGCGGGAGAGGATGCCGCGCCAGCTGAGTACGGGGTGGAAGGCGTTTTCTAGCTCGGCGGTGCTGAGAGGTAATAGGCTTGTTGATGCGTGGTCTGCAGTGAAGCCCGTTTGCGCTTCTGTTCTCCTGGTGTGTTGCGCTGCTTGGCGGTACGTCTCTGCTGATTCGACATGTGCGAAGTGATAGTCTTCTGTCAGCCAGTATGCGCTTAGCAGTCGAATTAGGCCAATAATGGCCAAGGGTACGAATAGGTAGTGGAAACCTAGTGTATCCCCGTACTTTCTGTTTCCCTCCAAGGAAAGCCCTTGAATGAGTGTGTATAGAGCTTGCACCCCTTGTAAAGTGACGATTAAGGTTTTCGCGGCCGAGCTAGAGATAAGATCGATGTGCGAGCTGGCAGGCTTTCTGAGGCAGTGCTCACGGCTCTTTTTGATCATTTCTTCTGAGCCGTTCCAGCCCTGATCTGTCCAAAATATGGCGTTGGAGGCTGCCATTGTGAAAGGGTTCCATGATTTGGCTCGTATGCGGCGGTCGAAAATGGAGAAGTAGCGCCAGAGTATGGTACTTGGGTTGTAGAGGGTTACTCTTTGGTGCCACTTTGGCTGCTTTTGGTCGAGAAATGTTGGTTCTGGGACGCCAGCGATGATGTGTGCTATGAGGGGTGCAAGACATAGCGTAGTGATTTCTATCCATTCGTCGAACGGTATTTTTTGTGACTGGAAGGCGAATTCAAGATTGAAGCCCCGGGTAATATTAACCTATATAATACTTAGCGATATACTTCGTTAGGCTGGAGACTGGGATTATGAATGTACCATGGTGGGCTAGAACAAGCAAGCAGGAACGTCGGGGACTAGCGATGAAGAAATGTGAACTATAAGAACTAGAGGAAGCAGAGGCTAGGCTGCAACGAAGGTGGCGATCTGCGTAGGATTGCGCCGCGCCAATGGGGCAGTACAGTGCATGGATCTGCACGGAGAAGGCAAGGCTGAACTTCAACCTTGCGTGCTGGTATTACAAATCTGTTAAGTGCTGCTGTTTTATTGGGCCATTCAGCCTAACGATTGGCGCCAAATACGAGCGGTCTCATGAATGAGTATAGAATACTGCGCAGCCATGCTGACATAGTTGTCGTCGTACAGGGGCTTTGCGATGGACTGCGCCATAGCCCATTAAGATGAAAGCAATATTAATAATAATTCGGCGTTTTTCCTATTGTTATTTCCATTCATCAAAGATCAATAATAAAATGCGTATATGTGGGTGTATAGCACAGCAATTTTTTTTCTTCGTTTATTATGTGCTTCAGCCGGCGTGTCGATGGCAGATTCACAAAGTCTCCAAGGTGAGGTCCAAGAAGGGATTTGGCAAAACGGACTGCTTATCGACACAGCTTTCAGGTATTACATGTCTAAACTTGATAAAAGTTCAGTTATATTCAGTCATGCTATGTCCATTCTTCATAAGGCCCTGCCTGAACGGATTCGGTAGTGAATTACAAATCATGAGCGCAAAATACCTCGTTGTTCTTTGCATATACACTCTGCAATCGCAAAGACGATTGAACTCGGAGCCAGTCCTGCCGATGTGCCATTGGCTTTTCGTATCTGTAATAGCATACTTCTTGTTCCTGGCGCTAGAAAACGTAGAACATGTGGTGGCGTCGAACTACCGTTGTGAAAAGTGGAGAGGGCACGAGCCAATAGTTCCTCCGACGAGCCGGACTATCGCCGAAAAAGCCGAGCGACGACCCTGGGCCAAGTTGAGCACGCAATTCGCGCTAGGCCAGATTTTTTGGTTCGAGACGACGCGCACCGCAATCAATCCTCCACCTCTTTGATCAAACTGCCAATCATGCCCGTCCAATTCATTCCTGCATTCCTAATCCACCTCGGCACTCTTTTTGCCGATGTCGCTGCGGTTTATATATCTTTTTTTCCTCGCTGAACCGCTGCCGCTCCGCCTTTCCCACCTCTCCACACTTCCCCCAGTCACCCATCTTGAGACGTAAAGGAGAGTCTTTGCCTACTCTCTGTCTCGCATCCTTCCTGGAAGAGAGATCTCTCTGAGTCTTATTTGAGGACTTTTTTCTCTCTCTCTGTCAAGGCGCATTTTGCCACTTCAAAATGCATTTCCAGCAGACCGAGTCCGCTGGTCCTGGGGCCGAGCAAAAGGCCTCCAAGTCCTTCACCAACAAGTCCTCGAGCTTGCCATTCGGCCAGGACCTCGCTCTGTCATCTATCAGTGGGCCTACTTACCTTACTGCTCAGACGCTCGTCCAGCAGGTCGCCTACACCCTCTCCGACAAGGTCTTTGCATACTCCGCCGAATCCTTTGACCTAGACGTAGCACTTCAGGCATGGAAAGAGCAGGGAGAGAAGAATGCTTTCGGCTACCAAACTGGTGTTTCTTCCCTAGAGACAAGATCTGGTGCTGGGTCCATTGCTTTGGGCTACATGTTCTCCAAGGACTTTGATCTGAAGAAGCGCCATATTCCCCAGTCTATCATCGGTTCCGCGGCCACACTCAACTACCTGCGCCCTGCCCTTGACCAGCTCTCCCTTCTCTACTCGGTTGCCAACCCAGTCACTGCCCACATTGCTGCTGTCGACTACTCTGCTGGCACCTCTGCTGGACTCGTCTCCGACTACCTATCTTCCTTGACCATTGCTGAAGACCTTGGCTTGGGTCTGGTTTGCAGCCCGTCCGTCTTCGAGGCTCAGCACATGTCCCTCTTTGCTACTCTTCTTTCTAGCGTACTTCCTACCATTCACACCTATGATGGAATCAGTGTCGGTCGCGAGACCGCCCGATTGGTCGATTCTTTGGACCAGTCAAGGCTTTACAACAGCTACCAGGCTGTTCTCAAGGCTGTTTCTGAGGTCGACAAGAAGCACTCCGACCATGCCGGACGCGTTGTACGCTTGCTTCAAGCTTTCAACGATGAGTTCGGAGAAGACTACAAGCTGTTCGACTACTACGGCCACGAGGAGCCGGAGAGCGTTTTGGTTGTCTTCGGTACCGTGGAGGCTTCTTTGACTGCTCAGGTAGCCAATGCCCTTGCCAAAGATGGTGACAAGCTTGGTGTCATCAACGTCCGTGTCTACCGACCATTCGTAGAGGAGGCTTTCCTCGAGGTGCTCCCCAAGAGCACTCGCAACGTGGCTGTGCTCGGCCAGGTCAAGGACGAGGCTGCTGTTTTTGACTCTGCTGAGTACTCTAGGCTCTACTCTGATGTCCTGGCTGCTGTGCAGTTCGCTTTCAACAGCAACATCGAAGTTACCGATATCAAGTACTCCCGTGAGCAGGTCTGGACCCCTAGCAACATCTTGGATGTCTTCCAGCAAATCTACGGCGAGAAGACCCAGTCCGGAGAGGTCCGTTCTTATGTTGACATTCTGAACACTGCCGACGTTAAGCAGTACGTCTTCTGGGACTTGGATGAGTCAGCTGCTGTCGATGCTCCAATTGTTGTTGGCAAGCTTCTCTCTTCAGATTCTTCAAAGAATGTCTTCGTCCGCTCTGGTCACGATAACCTTGTCCGTGGTGGCGCCGTTCGCACTGATATCCGCAATGCCGACTATACTATCGAAGCTCCTTACTCGGTTGAGCAGGCCGACATTGCTTTCATTGGCGACGCCACCCTATTGGAGGAATTTGATGTCCTCAACAGCGTTAAGCCTGACAGTTCCATCATTGTTAAACTCCCTGGGGTAAAGGATGAGGACTTGGAGAAGAAGCTCTCTCCTGCGTTTCGCAAAACTCTGGTCAGCAAGGATATCGAGCTTTTCATCTTGGACCCAACTGCCTCGGAGAGCGTCACTGAGGATCCCACTCTGGAGTCCTCCCTTACTCAGCTAGCATTCCTGAAGGTCGCTCGCGAGGACCTGCTGACATCGGCCCTGCCCAAGTTGGCCGCCATCAACGGTAGCGCTGAGCTTTTGGAAAAGTTGTCTGGCGAACTTGAGACTGTTCTCCGTGAGGCCGATGTCCCCGTTGCCTGGGCCACGGTGGACGAGGATGTGCAACCTATCCAGCTTCCCTCCGACATCAACGTCAACAGCTTCTCCAGCTTTGACCGTACCGAGACGGAGCCTCCAACTCTTCTCAAGTCATGGCAAGTCGCCGCCAAGGGCCTAGCTTTCAAGGAAGCCTATGGTACCGAAACAGCTCTTCGTCCTGACTTGGGTATTAAGACCTCGGTTGTTACCGTCAAGGAGCACCGTCGTCTTACCCCACTCACCTATGACCGTAACATCTTCCACATCGAGTTCGATCTTGGTGACTCTGGTGTTACGTATGCCATTGGTGAAGCTCTTGGCATCCACGCCGAGAACGATAAGACCGAAGTCGAGGAGTTTATCAAGTGGTATGGTCTCAACCCCGAAGAGGTTGTTGAGGTACCCTCTCGCGAGGATCCGAATGTCTTAGTCAACCGCACTGTCTACCAGTCCTTGATCCAAAACGTCGACATTTTCGGCAAGCCCCCCAAGCGCTTCTACGAAGCTCTTGCCGAGTTTGCTACCGATGACAAGGAGAAGAAGGAGCTCTTGTGCCTTGGTGGTCCCGAAGGTGCTACCGAGTTCAAGCGCCGCTCTGAAGTTGACACTATCACCTTTGCCGACATTCTCCTTGAGTTTCCATCTGCTCACCCCTCTTTCCACGACATCGTCCGCATTGTCAGCCCCATGAAGCGTCGTGAATACTCCATCGCTTCATCACAGCACGTCACCCCCAACTCGGTTGCCCTCCTCATTGTCACCGTCAACTGGGTCGACCCCAAGGGCCGCGACCGCTTCGGCCAAGCCACCCGTTACCTTAATGGTCTTAATGTTGGCTCCACAGTCACCGTCTCCGTCAAGCCTTCCGTCATGAAGCTCCCACCCAAGACCACCGCCCCCATCATCATGGCCGGTCTGGGAACCGGTCTGGCCCCCTTCCGCGCCTTCGTCCAAGAGCGCGCCTACCAGAAGCAACAAGGACACGAAATCGGCGAGCTCCTCCTCTACATGGGCTCCCGTCATCAACGCGAAGAATACCTCTACGGCGAAGAATGGGAAGCTTACCAAGACGCGGGCATCATCACTCTTCTCGGCCGAGCCTTCTCGCGTGACCAGCCGCAGAAGATTTACATCCAGGATCGCATGAGGCAGACGCTCGCAGATATCCGCAAAGCATATCTTGAGAAGGAGGGTAGCTTCTATCTTTGCGGCCCTACGTGGCCGGTGCCAGATGTTACCGATGTGTTGCAGGAGGCCATTGAGGTGGATCATAAGAGTAAAAATCCGGCTGTGACGAAGAAGGTTGATACCAAGAGGGAGATTGAGACGCTCAAGGATGCGGGGAGGTATGTGCTTGAGGTGTATTAGAGGAAAGGTGAGATGGGGATTGTGTATATGTTGGGGAATGGAGAGTAAGCGTTCCTTTTTTTGAGTTGACGATTCGAGATTTCGAGATTTCCCATATAGACCGATGGCTTTTAGGTTGACTGTTGCGGAGACGCACATGAATATGAATATGAATTTGATAAGTTTTGACTCGAATGGAATTACCGAGTTTCTTGCTGTGCCATGTGATAGTTTTCTACATTTGCTAGTATCTATGTGTGACGGGTGACGCCTCTTTTGTTAGTTTTACATTGTCAGTCTCGGAGTTGTTTGCAACTGCGTGGGTGTATGGGTGATTAGCGACTTTGAGATGTATCATATGATATAATATTGATATGTGCAATTCTACCAATAACGAGAAACACAGACGAGGGAAAAGAGAACAGACAAAATAGTAGATCTTTCACAAAACACTACGCTCACCCCAATCATGCAAGAAGCACACAGGGAAAAAATGAGACAGAAAAAAAAACAAAGAGGTAAGGTTATGGGAATCATGTCAAATGAAAAACCAAATAGAAAGAAATAATGATAATGATACTAATGACAAAAAAAATAAGAAGTAAATGAAGCCATCTCCACCAAACCGAAAAACGAAACCAATCGTACATGATCATGCCATATCCTAGCATCCCACATCCTCCATCTTCATTGACTGCGATATTTCTTCTCCCAGAGTGAGTTCCAGTGTGACGTCAATCAAGCCCATCACTCACAGTACCCCGGCGTTACAATCTACGGAAAACTCGAATCGTCCGGCATAACGAAGCCCTTGGCGTTGAAATCTTTGCGAATATAGTCGGTCAAAGCGTCGAGTTTCTTGCGTTGGATGTGCAAAGCGCCGGATTTGATGTCGCGGTCACGTTGGGACATGCTGCTTAGAAGGGATGGGGTTCTTCTCTTGGGTGCGGTTTGCTCTTCTGATGTAGATGTCCCCGGGTTTTCGGAGGTAGGATTTGATGTTGGGGCGAGTGCTGGGGCATCGGATCCTGTTTCGTTGTCTGCTGGTGGGTACCGCGGATCGCCTTTGGCCTCGGGCGTGATTTTAAACACGTTGCGGCGGGTTGGTGGGATGCCGCCGACAAGGACGAGGAGGAGGTTTGGTTGGATGGCGCGGATGAGGATGTTGTTGTTTTGGGTTTCTATGGTCAGGGTTTCTAGGTCCGGGGAGTGTGATGGCGATGGCGATGGGGAGGTCGTGGTGGAATGTAGATCGCCAGAGTGATTGGTGTTGTTGGGGTCTTTGGATGTTTGGGAAGAGTGTTTGAGGGCTTGTTCTTTCCAGGCCATGGAGATGAGGGCGGCTTGGTCGCGGAGCTCTTTGATGTCGACGGGGGTAGAGTATGCCATTAAGGTGCCGTTGGGAGACATGATACTGGGGCCGGCGTGTTAGGCATGTTTGAGATGGGATGAACCTTGGTGATGAAGATATTTTGGAGACTTCGTGGTGTTTTATTGGTGTGCGTGATAACGTGACCTTTTACTTACAACATGCGCGGGTACAGCTGGGGGTTGACATTTTTGGCGAGCAGCTCGCTCAGCTTCAGGGCGTTTAACATGCCTGGGAGCGGGTTTCTTGGGGTGAGTTAGAAAAATGGTAATGCCAAAAAAGGGAGGACAGGCTTGTCCTGATACGGAGATGGGTGCCTCAGTGTGTACCAGACAGCTAAGTAAAGTCACATACCTCCTTGATACGAATTATTCACCTTGCCCCAGAGTCTGTGCGCGAAAATCGTCCGTCCCCCGCCACGGTGGCGGGAACAAGAGCGAGTAAGGAAAAGGAGAGACAATCTCAGCAGATAGCTGGCATAACAGACGGACAGAGCACACTTGCAATGACGACAGACAGCGATATCAAGGGTCTAGGCATGGCGTAGTCGTTTGAAACGGAGTAGCTCTCAAGTGCCCAGCCACGGACGAAGAGCTATGACCCAGCGCTGGCTTATCATAGCTAGAGGATTATGTAATGCCCATCCCGCATCACGTGCACAATAGGTTATGCCTAATGCGGCACCTGTGCAAGTACGTTCGTGCCCCTTCCTTCTCCACACCGGATAATGTACTCTGACATTGAAGAATTATCTGCAACAGACCAAGTCACAAAATAAAGTGGACCGTTTGCAGGATCCTATGCAATTGTTCTGCGACTAACAAAAGGAACTAAGGGCAGATTGCAGCAGCCTCGGAGATTTCCGAGCAAACGCCGATGGATGGCGGGGCGAATAGGCTCCAAACGTCATTCCCATCTAACAGCTTCTTCGGGAAGTATCACTGACCCCTCAATTGTTGCTGCGCACACAGTGTTTGTTCAGCTCCCCGTTCATGCTCCTTTTGCGTCCATCTGTGCTTCGAGCATCAAAAATTCCATCAAGGCTCTCTCCGGCTTTCACATTTTACACACCCAGGTATTGCAACAGGCCGAGTTATCTGGCTAGAGCCCTGGCAACCATGGCTTCCGACCCAACCAAATACAAGCTCCACCACTCCATGTGAGTACCTGCATGGCCTTACCTGCCTGGAAGATGCCCACGGCCAGCGATTGGGCGCCGGATTAGCTTCTAACACTTACACAGGATCCGTGTCAAGGATCCCAAGCGGTCGATAGAGTTCTACGAGTTCCTGGGCATGAAAATCGTCAACAAGCTCTCCTACCCTGAAGCCAAGTTTGACCTTTACTTCCTCGCCTACGATGGCCCCAAAGCAGCTTCGCACGGTAACCATTGGACTGATCGTCAGGGCATCATCGAGCTTACACACAACTATGGCACGGAGAATGACCCGGACTACAAAATCTCAAATGGCAACACTGAACCCCGCGGCTTTGGCCATTTCTGCGTCTCGGTAGATAATCTGCAGGCTGCTTGCCAAAGACTGGAGGATGCGGGCTACAAGTTCCAGAAGAAGTTGACAGATGGGAGGATGCGGCACATTGCTTTCGTGCTGGATCCTGATGGTTATTGGGTTGAAGTTATTGGCCAGCAGCCTTTGGAGGCGACAGAGGACGTCAAAGAGACGGATGTCGGCACATATCGTATGGTATGTGTATTATGATTCCTTTTGATAGATGACAGCACTGACAGCCCGCAGAACCACACTATGATTCGAGTAAAGGACGCCGAGGCATCGCTCAAATTTTACCAGGAAGTCATGGGCATGCAGCTGTTCCGTACACATGAAGCGCCCAGCGCTAGCTTCAACCTCTATTTCCTCGGTTACGGTGACCCAGTTCCTGAAAAGACACCAGATGGTGTCAGCCCGACTGCTGACAAAGAAGGATTGTTGGAGCTTACCTGGAATTATGGCACAGAAAAAGACCCTGAGTTCAAGTATCACAACGGAAATGCCGAGCCTCAGGGCTTCGGCCACATCTGCCTCTCTGTAGACGACCTGGAAGCAGCATGTGCTCGCTTTGAGGAGAAGGGAGTGAGCTGGAAGAAGAGGCTTACTGAAGGAAGGATGAAGGATATTGCCTTCGTTCTTGGTACGTGAATATCCTATTTTGTCATAATAGTAATCACTAACAGAACCAACAGACCCGGACGGTTATTGGATCGAGGTCGTGCAGAATGAGAAACTCAAGACACGAAGCAATTGGTAACCGAATTGGCAATTTACCCGCGCTAGCTGTGCAGGCACACCCACCCTCTATGCACCGCCTCCCGATCTGATTGGAGCCACAGCTTCGATAGCCACCCCCTCTATAGTGATGTGCATATCGAGAAGACACGAATGCCAAAGTACCAATACAATCGTCTCCGGAATCGTTCAATACTTTGTCAGTGTCCTTAGTTTCCTGCGTATCATGTAGACCTAGACCCACTACTTTTATTGACGTGTACTCAATACCTACGGCCACACATCCCCATGATAACCGCCCCCACCAAGGTCTCCCATAGTGCCCTATGGTGGGTGACAGCTTGTGGCGTAATCCCGTGGGGTCTCAGGGCGGGGTAAGCTTTCTAACCACAACCAGTAAGCAGCCCTCATACAAAGAAACCAGGTGATGCATCTGAAGTGCAGGAGCCCTGGCCGATAGCGGAACTTTAACCTGTCCCGTTGAAATAAAAACAACAGAAGCCCCTTTCTCACGTTCCTTTTTTTTTTCCTTACAACCCTGAAATACCCCACAACCCAGCTACAGCCCTTCCCAAACCTTAACATGGCTATCCTGATGCACAGCTCCAAGCCAAAGATTCTGATTCCTGAGAAGGTATCTCCGGATGGTTTGGCATTACTAAAAGACAGATTTGAAGTGGACGAGAAGAAGGGACTCAGTCCAGACGAGCTCAAGAGCATAATTGGCGACTATGAAGCGCTCATTGTTCGCTCAGAGACCAAGGTGACTGCAGAATTGCTCGGAGCAGCCAAGAAGCTCAAGGTTGTTGCCAGAGCCGGCGTAGGTGTCGACAATGTTGATGTCCAGAGTGCCACATCTCATGGTATAATTGTTGTGAATTCGCCGTCAGGAAACATCAATGCTGCCGCAGAGCACACCATTGCGCGTATGTCGAACTCCCGCTCCTCGTGGCCCACAACTGACGGGAGCAGTCATGATGGCAGTAGCCCGCAACGTAGGTGACGCCTCCCAGAGCATCAAGGCCGGAAAATGGGAACGAAGTCGACTTGTGGGCGTTGAAGCCAAGGGTAAAACCCTGGCTATTGTTGGTTTGGGAAAAGGTGAGTTGAAGAGACGCCAATCTGTGTCCTCGCAGTCTAATAGGAATAGTTGGTCTCACGGTTGCCCGTATTGCGAACGGCTTCGGTATGCACGTTATCGCTTATGATCCCTATGCGAATCACAACTTGGCGGCCGCCGCATCTGTTACCCTGAGGTCGAGTTTGGCAGAACTTCTCAAAGATGCCGACTTTTTGACATTACACACTCCTCTGATTGCCTCCACCAAAGGCATGATCGGAAAAGCAGAGCTTGCGTCAATGAAGCCGACGGCTAGGATATTGAATGTTGCCCGAGGAGGCATGATTGATGAAGACGCTCTTGTCGAGGCATTAGATGCTGGAACGATAGCTGGCGCTGGCATTGACGTCTTCACATCTGAACCACCCCAGCCCGACTCTTCAGCAAGCCGCCTCATTGCCCATCCCAAAGTCGTCGCTACACCTCATCTTGGAGCCTCCACCCGAGAGGCCCAAGAAAATGTCTCAATTGATGTCTGCGAACAGGTCGTATCCATTCTTTCGGGCGAGCTCCCGCGCTCCGCTGTAAATGCGCCCATTATTCTCCCCGAGGAGTATCGCACACTACAACCCTTCGTCAGTCTCGTTGAACGAATGGGATCTCTCTATACCCAGCACTACTCCTCTGTGAATGTCAAGTCCTTCCGAACAACATTCGACATTACATACGAAGGTGCCCTAGCAAGTCTAAACACCACAAAGCCACTTTTCGCAGCACTAGTCAAGGGTCTCTTAACCCCCATCACCAGCTCAGATGGTCTGAACATTAACATCGTAAACGCCGAGCTCCTCGCCAAAGAACGTGGCATCCTCATCAACGAGCAACGCAGCCGCGAAAACGTAGAAGACAAACCCTACTCCTCCTTCATCACGCTCCGCGCCCGCGCCTCACGCTCTGTCTCCCAAGCCCGCTCCGATATCTCGCGCTCAAATTCTCCCTCCGCAGCGCGCTCTTTGAAGCCACAAGACAACGAGGACCAAGTTATCCAGGGCTTCGTATCAGGCAACAAGCCGTTTATTTCCCGCCTCGACAGATTCAAGGGTGAATTCGTTCCCCGAGGCACACTTCTCATTTGCAGGAACTTTGATTCCTGTGGTAAGATTGGGTTTGTGGGATCGCAGCTTGGAAAAGCAGGCGTGAATATCAATTTCATGAATGTAGCGCCGTTGCATGAGGATGAGGAGGCGAATGGACAGGAAGGGACGGCAGAAGGAAGTGAGGCGTTGATGATTTTGGGGGTCGATAGGCCGGTTGGTGAGGATGTGGTTAAAGGGTTGATTGGGCCGGAGGGCGTTTTGGAAGCTAGTGTTGTTACGTTGTGATTTTGGGAAACGGGTTTGGATATAGGGGAGTAGAGGTACTGGCTTTTTTGTAGAAAATACCCTTGATCATGCTCAACTCATGATCGGATAAGTTTATATGGTATAGAGCTTTGGTGCTGGTGAATGCTGATTGGTTGTGCGTGTCGTCAGCATATCCTTGTCCCTCCGCGAATAATAGTATGCTGATGCACTAAATCTATGTCTCTGTATTCCTGATCATACAATTTTCCGAATTGGGACTAACATCGCTAGCGTCAGTTGTATCCACTCATACCATTTGGGTGAGAGCTCTTATAGAGACTTGATGTTGCTCTTTCATGAGCACGGCGTTAAGGGTGGGCATTGGGCAGGGATACGGCCGAGAAGCGCCGGGGCCGATGACGAGATCGTGCGAGGACAAAGGCACTGCTATCGCCCAGAGATATTGACAACCGGACGACAGCTTTGACGAGCTCTTTGTATAAGTAGAACTTTCACTTACCTTCGGGGAAGAAATATCGCAAGCCAGCCAGATTTAATCACACTAGTTAGCTCGAATCGACACAAACAACAAACCATGACGACCGCAGTCCTCGTCGGCAGCACCGGCCTTGTAGTACGTCAACCGCTCTCACATGAGCTCCAATCCTCATCTCTCCATCACTCACAATGAAACGACACAAACTCACCATGACTAGGGCTCCCACATCCTCACTCACCTCCTCTCACAGCCCGCCATAGCCTCCATCTACGCCTACTCCCGCCGGGACCTTCCGAACCCCAATGCGTCCCCCAAACTCTACCCCCTCATCTCAACCGACACAAACCAATGGGCCTCTCAATTCCCGCGGGAACTCTCGCCCAAGTTATTCTTCTCCGGGCTAGGAACGACCCGCGCACAAGCCGGCTCGCTCGACGCCCAGCGGAAAATCGACCTAGACCTCAACCTCGAACTCGCCAAAGCCGCCAAAGACGCCGGCGTAGAAACATACGTATTGATTTCCAGTAGCGGCGCAAGTTCCACTTCTCGCTTCCCCTACATGAAGATGAAAGGCGAGCTCGAAGATCGGGTTAAAGAGCTTGGCTTCAAGCACACGGTTATTTTGAAGCCGGGATTGCTTGTTGGCGAGAGACAGGATTCGAGGCTTGCGGAGGCGGCGCTGAGGAATATTGCGAAGGGGTTGAGGGCGGTGAGTCCGTGGTTGACGGATGGGTGGGCGCAGGATGCGGGGGTTATTGCGGGAGCGGCGGTGAATGCTGGTGTGAAGTGTCTTGAGGGGAAGAGGGAAGAAGGTATTTGGGAGATTGGACAGGCGGAGATTTTGAAGTTGGGGAAGGAGGTTTAGATGGGTGGTGGGTGAGTATGTCAGGGGGCGTCGTGGGAGTGCTATATAGGGAACACAGAATGTGGAGTGCGCCAGGTCAGCGGGAATTGTGCAGCCTTCTTTATCGGACCAGGTACTTGGAATTTCTTGGGGGCAAGGAATGGGGTGGATAGGAAATGCTTTGTGGTAGTTTTGATGGATTTATATGTCTATGGCTGAATTGAATACCCAATCTATTTATCTACAGAATCAGGAGTTCATTGCAATTCAGTTATCACCTTCTTTTGGGCATGTTTCAAAGAAAAGGCCAGCTATGAGGAAAAAGAATGCAGTGATCTTGCATACGCAGAAAACGGTACCTATAATGTCCAAAGCATGATTTCATGGGAGATTTCGAATATTTCCATTTTGGGATCTATATTTTTCAAAATTCAGCCAATCACAGCGCATCTCTTTCTGAAATATTCCAGCAAGTCCACCAATCTCGACAGCCGCACAAAAACATTTCCCACAAACTCCTCCCATCCGCAATTTCCAACAGCGCAAAATCCTGCAGAAACTCAAAAAAATCCTCCTGTCACAAAGCCATTCGAAACACAAAAGTATCAGGCGACTCTCGCATCATTGTCAGGAACGTACAGTTGCTGACCAGCTTGCCGCATCGGCGTACCCCGACCCATCCAAGCGAAATGGATTTCCAACATCACACCACTCTCTCGCGAGCACACACTCCAAGCCATCCAGCCCCGCAAATCCCTACCCATCAGCCCATTACCAATAGGCCCGTCATTCCCAAAAACAGTATCGTCTTTCCCCCTTGTAGTTAAGCTCTACCCGGTATGCCCTGGACTCCTAATCACGAATTTAGGTGGTACGCTGAAGTTCGTGGGAAGCCGGGCTAGGGCTGTGGACGACAGGGGGGCGGTAAGCTTGTATACTCATCGTGCGCGAATGAGCCGGGTGAGTAGCGATCTCAGGTGAGAATCTCGTGTGATGTTGGATTTTCTTGCTGTGAGTCGCATCGAATTATGCAGTGGCTATTCGAAGTACGACTTGACTTGTGCGTAGGGGCCTGTTTATAAGTGGTGTGTTGTCGCTTGTAGGTGTTTTGTTATTCTCCACTCAGTTCAGTTCAGTTTCATCAAGACAATAAAGACTACGATATATCCAGTACAGGATAGACGGTATTCGGCATAAATCTCCAATCAGCTCTACGATATAAAATCGATTCATCAGATCAACTCTCGACTATTGTACGATTGCACGAATACATATTCACCTCTCAAAGACACCATCTCCACCTCTACTGCATCGAAGAATATCTATCTCCACACAACACAACACCACACCAAAAAACCAAAATGCCCTTCCGACCCACCCAAGCCCGCTTCATGCTCCGCTCCGCAGCCCGCTACCTCACAGAACCCCATCCCTTCGGCCGCAACCCCGTCACCCAAACACCTCACCCTGTTCAATGGAGTGATCTCGGCAAGCGAGCAGTCAGAGCCGGCGGCCTGTACGTTCCCATCAAACACTCCCCCAAATCAAACACAACCTAGAACTAACAAAAAATAGTTTCTTCCCCGGCGCCGCCCTCTTCTTCGCATGGCCATTCGCTACCGCCGGTGTTATCAAAGCTGCTGGTGGTGTCTGACTCTTTGAACAGGAGCGGAATGTTCGTATCAAGAGCGCTCGCGCTCCTGTAAATGATGTACAGCGTACAGATTCAAAGGAGATTGCGGAGTTGATATTGAATATTAGGTGGGATGATTAGATTGCATGGAAGAGAAGAGGATTTGCAGTTCAGTTATTGTATATATTGGGGGATTGCATTTTAATGGCGTTTTCGCGGGATGTATGATATCCTTGCTATTGCTACTGGGTTGGCACTCTGAATATAAGTTTCTTTGAAAGTTCGATATGATATGGTGTTGGGTTTAATGCTGTGATGCAATGATACTATCTGCGAGAGAAATGAGTTTAAGAGAAGACTAAAAACAAATACTAAAATGAAAGAAAAAACAGAGCTACCAGCAACAAGCAGAAAATGCGAATTACAAGACCTTAAAAACAGACAACCACTCAGACAATAATTCAAACAAAACCAAGTCGCACTTCACAACCCTTCCATCAAACCCTCAAGAAACCCAAATCAACACCCCAGTCCGCAGACCAGCCTGACTAGCCGCCTGTACAGCACAAACATAACAAGGTCCACCCGCCCTCCGTATAACCGCATTCTTCCCCCTCTCCGAACACCAAGCCCTCGCCAACAACTCTGCTCCCTTCCCCGTAGCATTAATCACCATGACATCGACATCCTCGGTATCCTCAGGCGTATGCTCCCTCAGCTGCTCAATCGTCCAAATATTTTTCTCGCTATATCTATGCACCTCCCTTAAATGAATTTCATGGGCGCCCTTTGGACCAGGACGACAGGGCGGGGGCGTCACGAAGACGGGGTTGGTGAAGAGTTTGTATGTTTGTAGGTCTGGGCTGTCGTCTCGTTTGAAGACGAGTTGGGCGCGGTACATGGCTTTGTCTTCGTCGTCGCTGGAGCCTGTGCCTGTGTTGTCGCGCTTGAGCTGTATGGTCTTCAGTTCGCAGGTGCCGACTTGCTTGACGGGGGGCTCGGGGACGATCCAGTTGCTGGCGTTGCGCATGTCGGCCATCCAGGGCTCGATTTCTTCGCCTTCTTTCGGCTGCGTGTCGTCGTAGCGATGGCCGGAGCTGCCGATAAAGATTGGTGCACTAGGGTCCCGGGATATGTGCTTGACGAGACTGAGGTTACGCGCTTTTAGTCGGATGTGGTGGGGTTTGTCTGCGTCTTCGGGGACTGGGGAGAGGAATTCTACGGGTGGGCAGGGTCCAATCCAGCCGCAGAGGGAGATGACGCCTGGAAGACAGCCGAGGACTCGACCGAGTACTGTACGGACTCTCCAGTATGATTTCTTGGGGAGGGAGAGCCCACAGTCGAAGAAGGCGGCTATACCGGTCTTTTGCTTGATGGATGGCGTGCATAGGATCAACGCGGTCATGATCTTGAATGCAAACCACTGGCCTGGAAGCGTCATGCCAAAGAGCCAGTCGTGCAAATCCGCAGGAAGAATTTGCCCCCCTCGCAAGTCACTGTATGCTTCTTCAGCGTAGTTCCTTACCTCGTTGATCCATGGCCACTTCATTTTCTCGGCAAACAGCAGCAGTCCTTCGACCTGTTGCTCATGGCAGCGCGAGTGCACTTCAATCGCCTTCATCAAGATGTCGTAGTCTTGTTCTATGTACGCTTTTCGCAGCTCTTCGTGCATCTTCAGGTCTTTCTCGTCGTCGATCTTCTTGAGCTCAGCTTCTTGTTGGGCTTTTGCGTCGGCGAGGCCAGTTCGCATGGCGGCGGAGACATCATTGCCCGCGAGCTCGATGGCACGCTCAAAGGCTTGGATGCCTCGTTTTGTGAGGCCGCATTTTGTAGTTGCGGCACCGAGTCTGGACCAGGCTTTTGCATATTTTGGGTCGATTCTCGTGGCGACGTATGCGTCTTCCATGGCGTCTTCGAAGTTCCCTAGAGAGTAGGAGGCAGCTGACCTATTGCAGCGATATGTAGCATCCTTCAGGTCGATCTTCAGCGCTTCCGTGTAAAACTCGACAGCTTTCTGATACGTATTCTTGGCTAGAGCCTCATTGCCTTTTTTCTTGAAATCTTCAGCTTTGGCTTTCTCTGTTGCGTTCTCTGCGCCTTTGAGGTCTGCTAAATTGAATTTTGGTTCTCCGAGCACGGTTTCTACGTTCTTGAGCCAGAGGTCGCTCACGATGAGGGATGCAAGAACTCGAGGGGTAAACCCTGCAGTCCAGCTGCCATCGGTCTTGCTCTCGAGTCGCCGTGCAAGCTCCTTGGCTAAGATGACTTGCCATAGCAAATTCCAGATACCGCCGCCGTTCTTCTTGGGGTTATTCCATTCAAGACAGATACTTGATGTGCCGAGGAAATTCGCAAATATGTCGGAGCGATTCAGCATGCTGTATAAATTGGACAACTGGCTGCTCGACTGGAACTCATACGAGGGATCGTAGTACGTAATGCCCATCCCTCCAGTAAACTCTCTCATATCTATAAGATCTCTTTCACGATTCCAGCCGAGTTTACCCGGGCCTTTCTGGAGTTCGTCGATACGGCGCAGCAACTTTTTAGCAGTAATGCTTCCTGGATCAGAGGTATTGACAAAAACGGTGGACTCGCGAGGGTAGTTGGTGTCTTCGTAGTCCCATGCATCGAGCGCGAATCCTTTGATTGTGACAGTTCCTGGGTTGACATTTTCATATTCGGAGTTGCTTTCGACACTAAATAAAACATTGTCGTCTTCAGTACCCAAGTCATAATCTTTTTCTCTCCGTTTGGCGTGGAACTTCTTTCTCTTATATAGCTCTGTTGTTGGTTAATAAAATGTACTTTAACGTCAAGCAGTACTAAGAGACTTACCAAAGCATGCATGTACTGGTTCCACATAGCCGTCTTCATTTCGCGACCACCAGCGATCCTCTCCCTGCCCCCCGTAATAAACATACGCCGAAACCTTGGAAGAATAGCTTTGTGGATCATGAATACTGATAGACAGTGTACCTTTCTGTTTTGCCGAGCAGTATAACTCAATTTGTTCCAGTCTCTTCTCCAGCTCAGTCATCTCCGGATCGACAGCTGTCTGCGTATCGTCACCAGCTTCTGCAGATTCGTTTTCGGCGTTTCCAACTCGATCAAGGTCCTCCCAGTTGTCCTCGTCTGCTTCTCTCAGTCCTTCTATTACAGTGCTCCTGTCAGTGAGTAACTCTGATCTCACAGTGCTGGCGCCCAAAGCCTCTAGTCTGGCCGACGCAACGTCAGACAGCTCTTCATGGTCTTCGGACGTCGCTTCCTGCAGTAGCTGAAGTTCTTCAACCGCAGCACTGCTCTGCACATCTACCCTCAACACCTCCGCAACCTGAAGCCGTGATCCGGGAAACAAGCTCTCCAAGTTGTCGTTGAATCCCTTGATCTCCATGATCATGGTTTGAAACTTGCGTCTATCATGAATAGCCCACAACGTCTTCCTCTTTAAAGTCGTATCTCGCTGTCTATCCCTCGCAGCCCTTCGCAGATTCTCATACGGCCTCTTAAACACTGCTCCCAAAATCCCAGGCCCAATCCCGACATCGATACTCGCATTCTGCGTCTGGCCCTCCGACGGCCGGAGTCCGTAATTACTCTGCAACCGCTCCGAGTTATCGAAGATGTGCTGGATACATCCAAGTAGTCGCATCACTGTCTCATTCACATTGCTCTGCTGGAGTCGCGTATCGGGTCGCGTTGTCGAACTCTCTCCATCCAGGCCTATCATGTCGCCCCATGTCACCAGACGGATTCGCTCCACCTCGAGCTTCACACGGAGAAGCTCGTATTCCATGCCATAGTTGCGTCCGGAATCGACGACCTCGAATACCTCTACACATGTCTTCCAAAGGGCGACGACGCCCAGAGCCAGACCTGCGGCTTCAGTCATGATTGGTATGAAGGTTGGGGGAAATGGTTCATTGCATGTGTACCTATACGCGGGTGTTGCAGGAGCTATATTGTAGCCTTGCCCCGCTCGTATTCCTCGCGTTCGCGAACCGGTCAAACACAGCCACTCTGTGCCGTCTTGAAACCTAGCCTCGCCGAACGCCTCAACACACCACTACAGTCCAAAGAGAGTATTAGTACAGGTGCGGTAAGTATAGTACATTCTTTTAGTAGGTGATCCACAAACGTCCGTATCGAGCCTAGCTTTCCCTATTAACCCAGGGTTGGTTACTAAAGATATATTACATGGCCTATAGATTATCTCACAGGCCAGACGCTTAGGGAGCTTTTTACACTAAGACATCCTATCTAATTAGGCTTAGCGTATAGCGCCCCTTCTAAACTTCTATAAATTCTTAGCTAGCTAGAGGGCTATGTTAGCTAAGCTCTCTAAGTGTTTAAGAGAAAAATAGAAGAGGTCTGTTATACTCGTACTAAACAGGTTTACTATAATGGGGCAACGTGAGGATTGCTGTAACAAAGTCACAGCACGCTTACAAGAACTGTGACACCTATTACAGTCCGGGACCCCTACGGGAAGTGCTCGGCCCCTAACGGGGACTAGTCAGGTCCCGTGACCCACGGATATACCCCAAACCCCAAACCCTTGAGCTTCCCTCAAGGATTTGTCTACATATATATCAATACAAGCCCATTACATCTCACGTGCTTTACCTGCCTGCTAGTCATCCCTCACAATTCAAATCCTTCATACTCCTTTTCAGGATAGTAGTCGGGTAAAGACACCTGCGATGCGAAAGACCTACCCTCCCGAACAAGTTCCGGACGATACCCAGACCCATCCCAAAGATAGGCACGATAAACCGCACTAGAAAAGGAAAAGCAATCAACCCCTCTCTAGACGAATTACACGCCTCTAATAGAGCGATAGTAAAACTGCGCTAGAACAGTACCTCTTATACGATCGGCGCTAAGGCGAACAACGATAGCGACGTAGAAGAAATCTCGCGTCGGATTAGGGACAGAACAAATCCCTATAGCGGACTATTAACTACTACTATTCCTAGTACTCCTATAGGAACTGCCAGGCACCTCTAGGGCGAGGAGCTAGATATTAAAGAGGCTAAGAATAATAAAAATAACAACGACTTAGCCTATCTAAGCGATTAATTATACGATCTACTAAGTCGCTAAGAGTTACCTTAGACGACGCGACCCGCGTATACCCCTAAGAAAAGTACCTAAAATAGAGGTACAGGCGCTAATATTATACTAATTAGACGTAATACCGTACTAGATACTTTCTAGATAGGTTACGAGATAGACCTAAATTAGTTATACCTAGTTAAGCTATATAAAGAACTATAAGAACTTAGATATAATAAAGTATCTAGTAAAGAGATTAATAATTTTAAGGAATATATTATATTTATCCGCGAAGACCTTAGGATTACTCTAGTATCTACTAGAACTATACACGTTACTATAAATAATAGTAATAATAGATAAGGAATTACTACGCTAATAAAATTAAAAGACGTTCTAATACTAGAATTAAAGATATTAGTACTAATAACTTTATATCTTAACTAATAGATTTAAGAGATAAATAACTAGTTCCGCCTTTACTAGGTAGAGGAGAATACTATATAACGCTTAATATTTATAGTTATATAAATAAAGTACAAGCCGTATTATAATATTCTTAACTAAGTAGTTAATAACGATTAAACTATTATAATATAGTTTAGACTAATTTAGAGACTCTAAGAGCTTATAGAGGACCTAGTACTTACCTAGTACTAGAACTACTAAAAGCTCTAGAATATATTCTAAAGACCTAAATATTTCTTTATAGAATTCTTTAACTACCTTACTAACCTTAAAGTAAAACTTAAGGCTTAATTATTTAAAGGTAAGATAGTAGGTAATTAGATTAAGATATCCCTCGTCTAAAGTAAGATACTAGAGGTAATTAGAATTAAAATACGGCGTAGCGGATAGCTTAAAAATATTACTAACTAGTAATTCTTTAAGAGAGCTATATAAGACGTAGAGACTACTATAAATACTACTATATAACTAAGTAATACCTAAATAGGTACTTAGTATACTCTAGTTCCCTCTTCTATAAAAGGGTATTAGGAGAAGCGGAAAGCTTCCCTCTTAGTTTAAAACTAAGGGTTAGGAAACTACTAGGAAAAGAAGTAAGACTATAAGTAGTTAAGTAACTAGTAATACTCTAACTCTCCTAACTAAGTAGCGCTATTCTCTACTACCTTATTATCTACTAGTTCTATACCTTACTTGTAAAGATAGTAGAGCTCTAATAGTAATAGAAGAGAATACTAGAAGAACCGCTAATAGCTAACTTAAGAGAAAGACTAGAAAAATAGGAAGCCCTCGTAGCCTACCTAGGCGGACTACCTCTAGGGCTAGAGATAAGTAGAAGAATACGTCGAATTATATTTAACGTAGTTGTCCTACGTCCTAGGAAAACTCCTATTACTCTCTAAGTACTTTACGACTCTAGGTTAGACCTAAATATTATATAAAAGAATATAGTATAATATCTCAACTTCCTAAAGGCGGACGTTGTATATAAGCCCAACGCGCACTAGATATTAGGGATACCTCTAAAACTAGAAGATCCCTTTTAAATTATAATAGATATTGTTAATTAAGAAGGCGTCTTAAAAATAGTTACTAATTAAATATTCTAGGCTACGCTAATAGAAGGCTATAACGTAATCTTAGAATTACTATAGTAATACTAAGCGGATACCGCGATAGATCCCGTTAAAGGTAACTTCGTATAGTAGAAGCGTAAAGTATTAATTAAGAAACAACTAACTATAGAAACGTATACTAAATCCCTACTAAATAACCTTAAGAAGAATAAAAGAGTATATATACTCTACCCTAGCACGTTCTACGCTAGATCTTTAATACTTAAGGAATAGCGGGCTATCCTTTAGGACTCCCCTAGAAACCCCTTAGAAATAGTAGGGTACCTAACTCTTAATAGAGGTTAGTCTCTTAAAGTAAAGACTAAACCTATAGGAGAGAATATTAAAGATAAGGAGTTATAGTACTAATAATAAGGGCTCTTATAGCTTAGGCAAGCGTATAATAGAGTCGCGGCGAGATTAGAGAAATACGTAGAGAACTACCTAGAGCTAGAGTAGCTACTATAGGCGATAGTTAACTATCTTAAATTTATAGGTTAAGGCGGTCCTCTCTAATAAGCTACCTAGCTAAAGAGAAGTAGTATAAGAGATAGGTAGTTCCTAGGTAACACCTAGGTACTCTCTAAAGAATACGAAGTCTATAGAATAGACCTAGAAGATCTTAAATTTATTTCTAAATACCTTTACGACTAACTCTATATCTTTAACGCAGCTAATACTTAAAAGATACCCTAGAACTTAGAGTATAATTATACTATTAACCTAATTAATAGTAAGACGCTACTAAACTAACCTATCTATAATTTATCTACTAGAGAGCTAGAGATTCTATAGGAATACCTTAATAATACTCTAGAGAGAGAATAGATTAGACCTAGTAAATTACTAGTTAGTACGCTAATCCTCTTTATACTAAAGTAGAATAGAACGCTCTATCTTTACGTAGACTATAAAGGGCTAAATAATATAATAATTAAGAACTATTACTTAATCCCGCTTACGAGTAAGATAATAAACTAGCTATTAAAGGCGAAAGTATTTATAAAACTCAACCTCCGCGACGCGTACTATAGGCTACGTATTAAGAAAGGAGATAAGTAAAAAACCGCGTTTAAGACCTAGTATAGGTACTTTAAGTACCTAGTACTACTCTTTAGCTTATCTAACGCTCTTACGTTATTTTAATTATATATTTATAAATATCTTAGTAGACTCCTAGATATTACTTATATTATATACTTAAATAATATCCTTATCTACTTAGAGAATAAGAAGGACTATAAATAATATATTTATAAGGTTCTTAAGTAATTATATAAATAAAAGTTATATACTAAAGCCTTAAAGTACTCTTTCTTTATAAAGTCTATTAAATTCTTAGGCTTTATTATAATACTCTAGAGTATTATAATAGACTCTATATAGGTATAAACTATTAAGAAATAGCTAGAGCCTAAGAACTATTAAGATCTCTAAGTATTTTTAGAATTCGTAAACTTCTATTAAAGATTTATCTTTAATTACTCTAATATTATTAGACTCTTAGTTAACTATCTTACTACCGCCTTATTAGCGCTAAAAGGAATTAAACTAACTTAGAAGAATAGAAAAGGACTAATAAGATAGTACCTTTTTTAAGTATACTTAGATAGTATCTAGATAGCTTTTAGAGAACTAAAAGACTACTTTACTAAAGCTCTAGTATTATAGTACTTTAACTCGCGTAAGCTAGTTATACTACTTACAAACGTATTAAAATTCGTATTTACTAGTATTATTCTATAACCTTAATTAATAGATATAAGCTCTAAGAAATACTAGAAGCCTATCGCCTTCTATAGTAAGAAATTCGCAGGTCTATAGGTCTAATAGAATACCTATAATAAAGAGCTCTAGGCTATTATAGATTATTTTAAAATATAGAGATATTACTTTAAGTACTCTCTAGATATAATCTAGGTACTTACTAACTATAATAATTTAAAGTACTTTATAAGTATAAAAATCTTAACTCTAAAGTAAGTAAGGTAGGCTAAAGAACTCGCCTATTTTAACTTCTAAATTAAATACTACTCTAGTAGTAAAAACTCTATAGATATGCTATTCTAACGCCCTAACTATACTAATAGATTTTAGCTAGGCGAAGGAAGAACGTTACGTAATATAATATTACTAACGCTATAAAATAAACTTTAAATATAGGCTCTCTAAACGCCTAAGGCAAGCTACGCTAGTTAATAGCTAGCGTATAATAATAGTACTAAGGACTTACTATAGGAGGGTAGTCTACTTTCTAGCTACTTCGCGAATAACTTTATTACGGGATTCTCTAGTATAGCGCTAGCTATAGACGATATATTGTTAGTTCTCTCTAGCCCTACTACTTAGGGGGAGAACCTACTTAAAGCGTAAGAATAGGATTACCTATAGTAAACCTAATTCTTATATACCCTTATATTAGCTACCGTATAAGAGGATACGCTAGCCGTTTAGGAAATACCTGCGGCCCTCTCGTAATATATCTAGGATATATAAGAACGTAATATAGCCTATTATAAAAAAGTACTACTTATATAAAAATATAAAAGAGGAGAAGTATATAAAGGCTTACTACGCTAGTTAATTAACTTAGAGGGAGTCTTATAGAGGTCTAGAAAAGTATAGATTCCTAAAAATAAGACTCTTTATATAGTAATTCTTATAAGAAACTATAATAACTTATTAGGTAGATACTATAGCGAAGATAAAACTACTAAGGTACTTTAATATAAGTACTACTAGCTAAAGCTACGAACTAACGTCTATTATTATATTAAAGGATATATAAATTACTAATTAAATAAAGTTAGAAGGTATAAACTATAGGGTTTACTTAAATTAATACCTCTAGTATTAGAGCTATAAAGATACTACTTCTTAGACTTTATTACTAACCTACCTCCGTCTAAAGATAAAAGAGAGAAAGTAGTTAATATAATTCTTATACTCGTAAATTACTTTATAAAGTATACCTAGTATATTCTTATAGAGAAAACTACTATAGCCCGAGTACTAGCGAAGCTACTATTTAGAAAGGTATTTTCTAAATATAGTCTACTAGACTTAATAATCTTAGATAGAGGCTTAGTATTTATAAGTAAGTTTTAGATAGATATCTACTTCTATATAAACGTAATACTACGTATAAGTACGGCGTTCTATCCTTAAACTAATAGGTAAACTAAATATATAAATTAAGAACTTAAAGCCTTTCTATAAATATACGTTTACTACTAATAAAATAATTAGGTAAGTTTATTAAGTATAGCGAAATACGCCTATAACTTAAAGGTTTATATAAGCTACGGCCGCTATCTAATTAAAGTAGCCTTTAGTATTAAACCTAAGGAATTCAATAGAATCGTAGATAACTACTAGCTTTGGCTACTACTACTAGACTAGGATATAGATAGGAAAACCCTATAGATCTATTAGTAAGTAGAAGGATTTCTATATAATAGAGCTAATTAATAGTACTAAGTTATAGACTCCTTAAAATAAGTATAAAAGAGCTAGTAACGCTAGTATAACTTAAAGAGAATAGAGAAGTATTTCTAAGAGAATAAACTAGTCCTTCTTAAGTCTATAAACTTAAGAATAAGACGCCTATATAAAAAGCTTAACGCTTAATACTTAGGGCCTTTTTATATCCTAAAATAATAAGATAAGCTTACCTACGTCCTTAAGCTAGTACTAGGTATAGGCTAGATATATCCCGTATTCTATATATTACTACTAGAAAAGTTTAACTCTTTAAGAGATAGATTATTATTCTAACTAGGACTAGTTAAACTTAAGGACTTATAACGCTTTAAAATTAAAACTATACTAGCCTATAAAACTATAATATAAGAACGGAGCTTCCTTATTAAGTAGCTAGGCTAAGGTAATAATTAGAATACCTAGAAACTAGAAATTTACCTTAATAACTATAACGAGCTACTAAAAGAATACTAGTTAAATTTAAGTAATTAATTACGTACCCTTAAATAGAACCTACTAAGTAAGACTATAAAAAAAGGCTAAATAGAGAACGTTATAAGTAGAAAATATAGAAGTAGACCCTAGAAGAACTTTTAATTTAATTATATATAAGACTAAATTTCTTAAGTACTTAAAGACTAATTAGAGATACTTTAAAGTAATACCTTCTTAGACTTAACTAAAGGGACCTTAGAGCTAAAGTAGTAGAACTAATACTCGCGGTTTATAGCTTCTTTAGGTTTCTCCTAGGTATTAACTTTAGTAAAGTACTACTTCTAACGCTTTAGAGAAGCGAAATTAGTTAGTATATACTTTTCTACGCTTCTAAGTCCCTTTTATACGGGTATTAGCTAGGTAATTCCTAGAGGGTTTCTAGGTATATACCTTATAGCGCTTAAAATTACGCTTATAAGAGGTAGACTACCTCTAATACTACTTAGCCTCGCGAGTAGTATTATTACTAGTCTCTCTCTTTATAAAGGCCTAGTAGTTAATTAGACCTTAATTAAGCTCTATAGCGAGCTCCTAAACCTTCTTTAGGTAGCTAGCCTTCTTCTCTTTAAGGGCTTTATTATTAGGCTAGAGGCGGCTAATATAGTACTAGTTAAGATAGATTATATATTTAAGAATATTAAATACCCTATAAAAATAAGGCCTAATCTATAATAGTTAGCTATAAGACTAAAGTAGAAATAAAAGTACTTATAAAAAAGTAAGTCCTCTTCTTTTTAGTATAGGTCTTATAATTAGAGTACGTATTATAATAACTATAATTCCGCTTATCTAACGCCTTCTCTATAGAGCTAGTAGAGAAGTAACGAGGCGTAAGAGTAGGTAGGTAACTCTTATACTAAGGAGCTACTAAGGGCGGCTAAGGCTAGAGATACTTAGGGAGTATAAGTAGAACTTAGGGAAGGTTGTTATTGTTAATAATTAAGATATTAATAACTATAGTAGAGAGGAGGAGTAAGGTATAAGAATAAAGACTCTTAGTAGCAGCGAGATAACCTTTATACTTACCTCCTAAACTATCTGTGTACTCTTACCGCTTAATCCCTAAGATCGCGATACTAGAAAGTAGTATTAAGAACCTCCCTAACTTTATATATTAAACGCGAACTTTACTTATAACTACTATTTACGGACGCGGCTAGGAACCCCTCTAGAACCTTACTAGAAATAGACTCTGCTAAACGAACTAAATATAGACCTAGTATCTATAAAAACTAAACTACGCTAAACTTTACTAAACTTTACCAAAATTTTACCTATAAGTACTACTTACGGGCTGTAAAAGGAACCCCCTTAGGATATCTCTGGGAATAGCCCTTTACGAATAAGCTATATATAAAGCTAGTAAACGTAGACATTAAACGTCTCGAAAACCTACTAAACGAACGCGGTAGGATAGCCTAAGAGGCACCCTTATCCTATAAGTTTAACTAGTAGTTTAAAAGAGGTACTAACGAAGGATTAATAGGTTATAAAAGAAGCACGCGGTATAAACCTATTAGGTTATAGTAATTCACTGTTGACGAATACTTCTAAATAACACATTACCTTTACAAACGCGGATACTACCTGGTACCTACGCGCGACGAATACGGGACTAGTACAAGCTATATAGTACTAGAGGTTTTAATTCTATAATAGGTTTTTCCTCTTTAGGTACGTAGAATCCGTAGGAATCCCGGCAAGAGGACGAGATGGCTATCTCTTGGAGGCTCGGGACGACCCTTAAAAAAGGGGGGGGCTATTGTGACACCTATTACAGTCCGGGACCCCTACGGGAAGTGCTCGGCCCCTAACGGGGACTAGTCAGGTCCCGTGACCCACGGATATACCCCAAACCCCAAACCCTTGAGCTTCCCTTAAGGATTTGTCTACATATATATCAATACAAGCCCATTACATCTCACGTGCTTTACCTGCCTGCTAGTCATCCCTCACAAGAACTCACGAGTTTGAGCACATGAAGTAGAGTAGGATCCGACTCGGATCCGCGCTTTCTAGACCTCCAATATCGCTCGGCCACGTTACTACTCAGGGCCTATGATTGTCTCGCTCTTACCGCTTCCGCGCTGATACAACTCGGATAGAAGGCGGATTAGATTCTAATATTACGCTCTAGCTAGGACCTAGTAAGGCCTTACACCTTAGAATAGTTATGAAAGGGGAATTAAGTCGGAGATAACTTGGTAGCTTTTTTATATCCTTCGTACAAGGCCTATTAGTATTTAATTAATTTGTAGTTATCCCATTCCTGCTACGTACTCCCAATGCCTCAGAGAGGAATTACACCAGATACGGATCCTTTGAGTGGCCAGCGCCGATACAATCTGGTGAAACAGTTGTCACACGGTCATACAACGAACGGCTCCTTGCATGAGCACCAGTGAACCCCTCCCTTACACCTGATCCCTCCAATCACTGGTTCAAAGTGCCAGAGGCGATTGAGGGCGTGGTTGATTGGAGCTGGGATATTAGGCCGGACTGCTCGTACTGGTTATCGCTTCGAGGTTTTGACGAGGACTAGGACTAGAGATCGCAAGTGGAGGACGTGACGTATGTGAAGAAGATCGTTACATGCCCATACTTCACCGTTGAATTCAAGCGCGACGGCGAGCCCGACGATGTCGCAATTAAACAGGTCGCTGCAGCTGCATCCATCGCCATGTACAATAGATTCCGCTCGTATGAAAAGCTCTCCAATCGCATGATCTCAAGGAGTCAATCGCCTGGACCTCTACTCCTGCCGCTGAGATCCGCCACTTCGGACTTACTTTCATCGGTAGCACCTTCTCGCTTTGGGTGCTCAAGCCTATCACTAATGGGGAAGGAGATTGGGCTGGGTGTACAATGGAGCGGCTGCGTGGTGGGGATCGCGAGGCGAGTATCCATATTACAAGAGTGTTGGTGGAATGAATTAATGAGACTCATCGATGGGATGTGACGGTGTATACGCCGGCGTGTAAGGATGAGATAAATGCGTGTCTGCAACAGGGTGCGGTGAGGACGTCTACTATAGGAAGCAACTGGTTGTGCGTGACAACTCTTGGCGCCCACCATACCGCTCTCGGTGGCAACCATCCAAACCTCAGCCTCTGTTATTGTGTATACCCGAAATTTTAACGCCCCGCGCACAAGGGAGTATCTAGAGCCGGTCGCCTGCCCTCCTTGAATATGGTGGCAGTGTATATTGTCGAAGCTTCAGCTTTCAGAGACTAATTTCGACTAGTAAATCTCAATGGTGATGCCATATTAAATGACTTAGGAAGTAAATTCATTCTCATAGGTATCGTTAAAAAATACAAACTTAACTTACGAACTCTAATACACGATGAAGGCATCATCTTATCCAGTCCAAAAGTTCCTTCCAACTCAAAACCCATCCATGTTACCTATTTGGAGCTAATTTTCCTTCCCCTTATGACGGCGCCGAGTCCTCTTTCTCCTCTGAGAATCACTATCTCGAATAATCCGTCCATTATCGAACCTCTCAGTGATCGTAGGAGACAAGTCATGCATAGACTGATTTTGGCTCTTCTGCGAGTGGCGTCTGCGCAACGTCCTCGTAGGACTGCCGAACGAACGCACGGATTTCTGGGAATGAATGCTCCTCGACCTCCGAAGTGACTGAATTCCCTCGGTCCTCACCCTCTCGATGCTGTTGATGATATCGTGTTGGTTTCTCACATTTAGAAGTAAGGTGTGGAGTCGAGAATTGCCAATGGTGCGGAGGTATTTATGAAGGCGGATGTTTTCGGCTTTCAGACTTCCCGATTCGCCTTCTCGGTCTACAAGTGTGTCTCTGACTTCGGCTAGCTCCCTTTCTAATCCATCTCTCTCTTTCTTTAGGCCGTCCATTTCGGCTTCCAGACTTCCCGATTCGCCTTGTCGGTCTCCAAGTGTGACTCTGACTTCGGCTAGCTCCCTTTCTAATCCACCTCTCTCTTTCTTTAGGCCGTCCATTTCGGCTTCCAGACTTCCCGATTCGCCTTGTCGGCCTCCAAGTGTGACTCTGACTTCGGCTAGCTCCCTTTCTAATCCATCTCTCCCTCTCCTTAGGCCGTCCATTTCGGCTCTAAGACTGTCCATTTCGGCTCTAAGAGTGCCCCTTTCGGCTCTAAGACTGTCCCTTTCAGCTCTAAGCCTGTCCCTTTTAGTGCTAAGACGCTTCCGTTCGGCGTTAAGGTTTTCCCTTTCAGCTTTGAGGTTGATATTCTCGGTTCTGAGGGAGTTCCTGTCAGCTCTAAGCTTGTCTTTTTCATCGCGCAAATCGCCATTCTCGCCAATAGCCGTGCCTCCCTCATTAATAGCTGTGTCCCTCTCCCTGATGGCGGTATTCCTGCTACTAATAGCTGTGTCTCGTTCGCTGATGGCTGTGTCTCGTTCACTGATGGCTATGTCTCGTTCGCTGATGGTTATGTCTCGTTCGCTGACAGCTGTGTTCCGTTCGCTGACAGCTGTGTCCCGTTCGCTGATAGCTATCTCTCGTTGGTTAATAGCTATGTCTCGTTGGCTAATAGCTGTGTCTCGTTCGCCGATGGCTGTGTCTCGTTCGCTGATGGCTATGTCTCGTTCGCTGATAGCGGTGTCTCTTTCATTACATACCGTATCTATTTCATTGCGCAAAGCATCATTGCAGTCCTTAGGCCTGACTCTTTCACATATTGCATTCTCTCTCACACATTGCCCCTTTTTATTTCCTTTCTTTAACGCGTGCCGTTTTCCCTCAGTTGCCTTAGTTCGTTTGTGAGAACCTTTTTCTGCCTCCCACCACGCTGTGTCACGCGGTTTCTCGAGGGGTTCGAAATCACCAAGGAAAGTTTTGTGAAAGGCTATCTTTCTTTCCTTATCACCCACATGATGCTGGGCCCCCAATGAGGGACTGGTAGAACCCTCCGCAGTTAAGGGAGTTGACATGGTTTCACCCATTATGAGTGTTTGGGCGGTCGGAGTGGAGGAAGGAGACGTAGTCAGGCTGACGTATGAACTGATTCGACGCAGTATATTCATTTTCGATGTTGCTTTCTCTTGAAGGAAGGACTGGCTTTTGTAGAATAGTTTGGATCCACTGTAGTAGTAGTAGATAGAAGGCTCAAACACGAATCTTCGTTCGGATACCACAGTCATCAACAAGGTAGTCCAAGGTGGAGCTCAGCAGCTAGATCGCGCGGGGCTTCCCAGGTCACGAGCACAATCTGTACCATTGATATATGGCCAAGTGGGCTCCTCTCATTCGATGTTTCCATCAGGGATCGAGTATGCATTCCGTACCACAACCGAGCATGATTTTGCGTTGCATTGGTCCTATCAGAAGCAGATGAACGCCTCGATCGCACTAGAAAGGAGGGCGATCGACGTGCTCTGGCCATAAGGTTGCACTGGAGGCGCTGGTTTGTATTTAGCTCCAGATACCGTAGTGTCTTGCCAAGCATAGCCACCATCACAATTATGCTAGTACTCATCCCTCACGAACATGGACAATCCAAAACTCATTTGTCAGAGGTCAAGCTAGCACTTCTCCACGACACTAATGATTACAGTGCTCATGTAAGGAGCCGTTGGTCGTTTGGCCGTACAACATCGGTATCACCCAAACATGCAGAGCCCTTCCACTTTTGTATGTGCTGCAACGATGGCGTTTTTGCTAGTAACACTCAACCCACCTGCCGAAGCGCATGCTTTCGATATTCAGGGCCGCCGCACCTATATTATTTTATACCACTCCTATGTCATTGTGTCCCCTTTAATGAGCTAGGAACACATCTCGGCTGCTGCTTAGTTAAGGATATCGGCGCTAGTGGGCTCGAGAAGCGACAGGGCGTGGTGAGCTTAATCAGGTTTTTCGTTTAGTCAGCAGAGGGGGAAAACGGCGGATTTCGGTGCTCGAAGGCGACGTGATGGCATGTCTCTAGGTTACAAAATAGGTATCGCTGTGCGTTAGACCGTATCTCGAAGTGTGTGGGACGGTTGTGTTAAAGCTAGTTTCGACGATAGAAATACGGTAGCTAACTAAACAAGCACCGGGCCATGCCCTAGCACTGCTCCTAATCCCAAAGTCGGATTTGATTATGTTCCGAGCCTTATGCGATCCGCACAGCTATAAAAATACGTGGGGATTTATGAGGTGAGAAGTGCGGGGTCATCTGGTATTAGCCAGGATCCGCGATTCGCTTCCGCTAGAGGTACCAATGGACATAATGCAGCGGCCCTGTATGAAAGTACTGTCACGGTTATTCTAGTTAACTACTACTCTAATACCTCTCTGTATATAAACTAGTTACGTGCTATATAGTATATATAACTATTCTTAAACCCTTAGGCTTACTAAGGATTCGTCGTACTACTAATATACACCTATTATCTTAATTCTGTACTATTACTCTGCCTACCTACGTTACGCCTCACAGAGTTTTAGCGAGACGTCTGACCACGTGAGATAAACTCTGGACACTGTTGGACCGCAATGACGCTATCAGTCCTAATTTGACGCCTAATAGCTGCGATGATGTGCTCTGTATCTCTATTCTTATACTTTATGATATGCGAGAATCCTTTTCCGTGCATCTAGACATTCATCTTCACCCGCTCTTACCTCCACCTGCCTTTGGTGCTCCACCTTCTTTGCTCGCGCTCTTCCTTGGGCTGTTGGCCGGTCCTCCCTCTTGTGGGTCCCTAGGTTTACTGATATCCTTGTTGCCCGGGCTCACATCAAGTGGGTTCGAGCCGCTGCTCTCTCTCGCCGCGCTGGCCTTTTCTTCTTCGGGGCTCGTCTTGTTTGGGTTGAATGCAGCATCTTTGGAAGCAGCAGCATCGTCACTTCCCGATTGTGAATATTCCGTAGATGTAGGGTTCAGTGACTCTCTGTCCTGCGAGTCTTTTCGCGGGTAGTAGGGTGATGTGGTGCCGCAGAAGAAGCGCGGAAGAGGTAGGGTGGATGGGTGGTAGGATTGCGTACGCGCGATATTTGCACGTTGTAGGAGATAGCGAGTTGGCTGGCTGCGGAGCAAGGTCATTGTGATAGGCCGAAGAAAAAGAGTCCTTGTAATATGTTTATTTGTAGCTCAATGTAGGTGTTGACTGGCGGCTCGTATAGGATGCAACTCAAATGAAGGAGATGAGACAAATGGCGACCGCAGCGCTTTTATTCGTTCCGACGTGAATGACGAGGCAATAGTGACTTTTGATGTTAAATGTCTTTATGAAACTATGACACTATATACCCCATCGTGACGTCAAGGTAAGCTACCTGTCGATCAAATCACGTGCTTTTGCAGATCATGTACCATTTAAGGCACAACCAGGGAGAAACAGGTATGGAAGAAATCCGAATGGTCACTCGAGATTTCGTGACGGCGTTTTCTAGATTGTGTATCTCAAAGTCGGCATGTGAGGACAATTTGTAGCGTGTCGGTAGACACCGTATCCCACAAATACGATTCTAGGAAGGTAAGTAAGAGTTTGGATAAGGCTAATAACAGGCTCTAACTCAACTCTGCTAGAATGCAACGAAAAACTCCATCACGTGCTAGGCACCAACATCAGGCATTTAAATCATCTTCTCTTGAACCTCCTTCTCGTCCTGGATACAAGACGATCCTAGACCTTTCCTGCCGCCTTCTCCAGGAAAAACGACATTCTGGGGGTACTGAAACAATCATTGGCCACCCACATCAGCACTTTCACACGCTGCATCGACTTCAACCCCTCTTCTCAATAAGACCATGGTAAGCAGCTTATTGCTCGTATTGTAGTTAAACATCCCCTCGGATGTGCTCACGCAGTTATTGACCAGGCCACACAACTCTCAAACCACAACCTCAAACCCCAAGCTCAGTACTTCCCAAAAAACCCAGATTGATTCATCTGATTGCGGGGTCAAATTCAACACACAATGGCAGTCTCGTCCTTCGTTGCACCACCTCCACCAAACCCAGATACGCTACAGAACCCGCCGCCATTCGTGCCCTTCCCGCTCACTCAATTGCGATCTGGGAGAATTAAAGCCGCTCTGGGTCCCACCCGATCCATCACCACTGGAATCTTCAAAACTCCATTGACAGGACCCGTGGAAATCACCAAATCCGGCATTCCATCCGACGAACATGCCTACGAACCGCATCGCGGGCCTGACAAGGCTCTTTTGCAATATTGCACCCGTCACTACGAAGATTGGAAGAAAGAGCTCCCCGCCTCTGAACGATTTTTCAAACCTGGAGCCTTTGGCGAAAATTTCTTCAGCGATGCGGTTGATGAGAAGGTGCTCTGCATTGGCGACAAGATTGCCATGGGGGAGGTGATTCTGGAGTTGACGGAACCCCGAGCTCCTTGCTTCAAGCTGAATCACCGTTTCGAAGTCAAGGATATGGCGAAGCGGACGCAAACGCTCTTCCGTACAGGGTGGCTCTATAGAGTCCTCCAACCAGGAGTCGTCAACGCAGGAGACATGATTCGCTTGCTGGAACGACCTTACCCAGAGTGGACTGTGGCAAGGGTCATGTATTATTTGTTCATTGAAACGGATAATAAAGATATGATGCGCCAGCTGACCGAGCTCCCGCCTCTAGGCGATGAAATCAAACAAAAGTTTAAAGCCAGATTGGCGAAAGGGGAGACCGAGAACCAAAACGACCGCATGTTCGGAGATAAGAGTGTTAAAATGGAAACATGGAGCGAATACCGAATCACCGAGAAGCGGAAAGAGACAAGCAAGGTGGCTGCATTCGTGCTAGAGTCTGTTGGTAAAATCAAAGACGAAGACGTTATGCCTGTCCTACCAGGAAGCCATGTGCGATTGAAATTGGGCGGCAAGCTAGTCAGGGCATACTCGGTAGTAGATGGAAGCTCTCGACGCTTCACTCTCGGAGTCGCACTCGAGCCAGAAAGCCGCGGCGGCTCTAAATTTCTCCACGAGCAGACCAAAGTCGGAGACATTTTGACAGTGGGCTCTATCACTACAAGCTTCCCACTGGCAAAGGACGCAGACAATCACATCATAATCGCAGGCGGGATCGGCATCACAGCATTCATAACAGCAGTCAAGCACCTCCAAGCAACACGCCAGAATTTTCACCTCCACTACGCCGTAGTCGAAGAAGTCCCCTTTGAAAAAGACGTACTCGCCATCGGCCCAAACAAAACAATCTACAACAAATCACAGGGTGAACGCATGGATCTTAGCTCCATAATCTCTCGCGCCAACTCAAAAACTCATATCTACTGCTGCGGCTCCCAACGACTTACTGATGCGGTAAAGACTACCGCAAACAAATACGGCGTCCCAGACTCTTCCCTCCATTTTGAGCAGTTCACCGTCACTACCTCGGGAGACCCGTTCACTGTGGAGCTCAAAGAGAGCAAGAAGGTGGTCGAGGTGGGCGCTACGCAGACCCTGTTAGACGCACTGAAGGCGGTGGGCTTGGATGTAGACAGTTCGTGTGAGGTTGGGAATTGTGGGGCTTGTAGGGTGGAGGTTTGTGGGGGAAGGGTGGTGCATCAGGGGACGGCGTTGATGGAGGAGGAGAAGGGGGGTGCAATGTTGAGTTGTGTTAGTAGGGGAGTTGGGAGGATTGTTTTGGATCTTTAAAGGGCGGGGAGGCGAAGCGAGAGATGGATATGGTTGTGTTACTTTTGAGGAATTGATTTGAGGGATTGGATCAGTTGGATTAGCCTCATTGAGATGTTTTATGATGTTGACATGCACCATGAAGTAAACGTGTTTCATTACTTGAATATATTGTTATGTTGATATTAAACATTAGAATGGCTGATATGTGACATGCTTTCCTTTTCTTCTTCAGGATACTGAATACCATAGGTAGACAAACTCAACATGTCCACCACAAGCGAAAGCCCTATACATAAATATACGCGCATACTCCTCAATCCCCCCCTCAAACCAACAATAACGCCGCCAACCCCATCGCCCCCAACATCGGCGCCGCCGTCCTCACCGGCCCAACACCCCCGGTCGACTCCGTCTCAGTACCACTAGGAGCAGGAGCTCCACTCGCACTCGGCACAGCACTTACATCCGGCTCCTCCGTCCCTTCCGTATCCGTAACATTCTCACCAAACTTCATCTCCCCACCCAACAACTCCTGCACCGTAGGCGGAACAAGACTCCCCTCTCTCACATCGTCAGGGACGAGACACAGGACCTCGACGTGGACGTCATTTATAGAGGGGTTGGAGGAAGTCTCTGAGGAGGCTTGGATGGATGTTAGGTTTGGGAAGAAGGTTAGGAAGGTGGGGAAGGCGAAGCGGATGGATTGGTTGTAGGAGCCTGCGACGTTGCCTAGCGGGTGCACGTTTGCGGCTAGTTCGCCGGCGTCGATGGTGCAGTGGTGGTCTTGAAAGATGTCGTCGATTGTGCTGGTGAGGTTTCCGGCTGGGCGGGAGTGTTAGTGTGTGATATCTGCGATCAGGAATGTGTATTGTAATAGAGATGTAACGGAATGAGAGGGATGGACGTACTATCCGCAAATAAATTCGTATTCCAGGCCTCATCTCCGCCTACGAAATCAGAGCACTCGTATGGAACCGTTTGGTTCCAGACGATGCTAGTTGGTTCCTCTGGGTCAATGGTCGGACAAGCGCCTTTCTGCATATATTGCAAAGCATTTCGTTGTAAATGCCTCTTCAGCGCTTCTACGCACCGCTCGCCAAACATGCCTTTGCAATCATTCCCAGCTTTGTCTTTCGCCGCTCGTGCCAACACCTTTTTTGAAAACAGGTAGAAGCCGTTGTCCCATGCTTGCGCGGACTCGAGACACACGGCCATATGGTCGGTGTTGGAATCGCCTGTGTTGAGGAAGTATGATGTTACGGCGCTGGACATGCCGGCGCCAGGGGAAGTAGAGTCCAGATTGGCGAAGAGATTCCATTCTTGGTCGGGGGAAGCAACAAGGGTGGTGGTGTTGAGGGTAAGTGCTGGGATGGCTATTTCAGTGGATGCGTTATAGCGGTTAGAGGAGCGGACTTGGTTGCAGAACCGATTTTGGGCGTCTACTCCAGCGAGGAGAAGCTGGGCTGAGACGGTGTAGAAAAGAAGGCGTGACATTTTTTTCTTTTTGGTTTGGTGGAGTATTCCAGAAGGGAATTCGTCAATGGTGCGTTTGGTGTGAATGGAGTGGGTATCTCTAAGTTGTATATTTATCTGTGTTTGATTCTTAGGCCAGCCGTCGGAGACTATCAAGTCAGTCAGGTACACAGCTAAGCAGAAATACCAAGCAGCCTTATTCGTAAAGAAAGCCAATCAGCAAACTTTTGAGTGGTCGTAAACCTCGCAAGCTCGACCGTTAAAGGTAAGTTGGGAGTGGGAATCTTGGCGAATCGCAGTAGAGTTAGTATTGCAAGGCTGATTTTCTATGTCCGTACTGCTTCAAACAGGTTCTTACTTGATATTTACACGTTTCTACCCATGAATTGTCTAGTAATTCAGTGATTATCGGGAGTGGAGTTGAGAATGCGGGGCTGTGTGGTAGGGCTGCGCCTCTCTTGGAGCTCTAGTGAGCTCTTGGCCTTCGTATAACCTTGAGCACACTTTTTCTATGTAGACATCATGTACACATGTAAAACATAGGCAGATGTTTTGTTTCATGTGGTTCCGCACCTTCGCTGCGGCGATTGGGTGGAATCTATGCAGGTTTGTACGCTTGTTGCTGTGTGGCTGAAGGCATGTGCTCAGTGGAGTATTCGTACAGCCGAGTACATCATGATTGAGACAGGAGAGGAAGAATCGTATAGTTCTATAGGATGTTATTACATCATACCGAAGATAGATCTGCACTTGTAGGAAAGATGAAGCAGGCGGTGCAATAGTTGGAATAGCAAGTGAAATTCGTTCTTGCTTCCAGTTGTCTGTCCTCGAAGACTTTTCCGTTTGAATTTTGCGGGCTGGTGTAATCTATAGTAGGTAATATCCGGACAGATCTACCAATTAGCATTATTTCAATTGAGAGTGTACCCGCAAAGAGCATGATGACACATCCAGAGGTGCACATTCTAAAGTTTGCAGTCACGGTCCAGGCTGCGTTGGTTATGTAATTCGAGCCATGCATACGCATGTATGTAGACGAGGGCTTTGCTGAGTAAAACGACTTGAGTAATCGGGCCAGATAAAGCACTTTAGAAGAAAAGAAACCGGTACCTAGGCAGTTTGAGGGTGGAGCGGAATGCCACGGCAGAGACTATGGTCGTGCCCTCAGAAGCACCGGGGGAGCCGTGCAGGGGTCGAAACTTGAGGTCTTTATGGATCGGGTGGACATGAAGAATCAAAGAAAATTACAACCCCACAAAATTCGCCCAGCAGGACGTATACATGTATACATGTATGGGCAGAGGTGAGGTTTTGCAAGTTATTAAAGCGGTTAGCGCGCTCCTCATCTTCTCAGCCCCGGAACCCTGAGTCGGCGTGTTCCGAGCGAATCGCGCTCTGCAGCCTCAAAAGTCTCCCCGAGGATATCGAGTATACACAACATCTGTCGCCATTTAATGTCTCCCTTTATCAATCAGGCCGCCCGCGATGAGGAATCCGGTCGCATGCGTCTCGTGTCGGAGCGCGAAGCAGAAGTGTATTCACCAAGACGCCCCGCCCTGCGATAGATGCAAAGCCGCTGGCCGGGCCGAGCTATGCGAGTTCCCTCCTCCAGGCACGAGTGCCATTCATCGCCGTCCAAAGCGTCCTCGACCCTCCGAGGATTCAGGAACGACTCCGCCGTCGAATCTAACTGGGACTTCGAGCATTCCACCCCAGCAGCCGCTATATCGCCGCCCTGACGTGCCGAACGGCCACTCCAACGGCCCTAGTCCCACCAATGCCGCTTTACATCCATCGCCGACCGCTGCGGCATCTCTCCTCGAGGGCTTGGACCCCTTCGACTTGCTCACAGACGAAGTGAAGAACAGCTACTTGAGGTGCTCCTACAAATGGAGTTTCCATCATACCCCCACGCTGCTCCTTCGCATGCGCGATCGTACCCTCGAGGTATGGATGGTTTGGGCCATTCTTGCCCTGGCCATCAGGTACAACCCCATCTCAATTGGCTCTCACCAACAGCCTTGCTAAGCCTACCGTAGATTCGTAAAAGAACCCCCGCCGCCATTCAAAACACAGACAGAGGCAAGCAATGCCTTTGCCGCCCACGCCCGCCAGATTCTCCAATCCGATCTCGAGACACCCAGCATCAGCCGCGTACAAGCTTTGCTCATGTTGACAGGACACGATTGGGGTGCCGGAAATGGGAGGAGGGCGTGGATATATCTCGGCATGGCCATACGACTTGTTGAAGTCATGGATCTGACTCGAGAACTCTTGATCCCCAAAAACCGCCGACCGACACGCGAGGAGTTCATTGAGGCCGAGGTGCGCCGACGGACTGCGTGGACCTGCTTCCTCATGGACTCGTTGCTGAGCGGCGGCAAGGGACGCAAAAGGTCCCTCACTGCTGAAGATATGTCAGTCCAATTGCCTTGCGAGCGTGAAAGCTTTGTCTTTGGCGAACCTGTATGCACAGAGAAGCTTGACCGCACCCTGCGCATGCCGCCAATCTCTTTGCCGGTGGGAGAGCTCGGTGTCATCGCATACAGTATGCGTGCTGCCAATATCTGGGGCAAAGTTGCCCGCTGGTCTTGCTCCGACAACTTAAAATCCGCGCTCCCCTGGTCACCAACGTCAGAGTTTCATCAACTGATGTATGAACTTGAGGGATGGAAATCGTCCCTTCCTCCGCGGTTGCAGTACGACCTGTTTGCACTACACAGCCACAACGCTGTAGAGCAGGGTCAAGCGTTCTGTTATATGCATTGCATATATTTCATGAGTACCATGTTCCTGTACCGTGCCTATCTACCGGTTTTGGGGCCAAACCATAATGGCAACGACGACACCCCAAATTCCAATGGCGAGCATGCGGAGATGTGGAAGAGCTGGCGGAAGACTTCAAGGAGAGAATTGTTCAAAGAGGCTACCATGGTGCTCCAGATGCTCGAAGAAATGCGCACCTTTGGCGTCTTCTTTCTTCGTGGATTGGTGCCCTGGATAGGCTTCACAATCTACACAGCAGTTGGCGTGATGTTGTACAGTTTCAACTTTCCAAGTAAGGAAGACGATCCGAAAATCACCGAAAAGGCTCGCGAGCTTGTCATCCAAGGATGTACGTTCCTCAAGGAGATGAAGACTCAGTGGCCGATGGCTGAGACTTGGGTAAGACACGAATGGGGCTTTCCCTATATACTCAGTCGGTTAACGTATCCTAGTTTGAGACTATCAAGCGAATGCAGGCATACTACCGCTCCGTTCTTGGACAAGACGCGCCTGCCTCGCCAGAGGAACGACAAGCGCTCAGACGAGCCATGATTGACTATGGCGCATTGCAGACTTCCCCAGTGCATCGGCCCGTGGATTCCACCAAAGGACCCGATCCAGAGGTCGTGGCCAGCACCATCTCGCCAGAGGTAGGTGTTCCCGTGTATCTCAGAATTGACACCGCTCCTGACTATTCTCAGCATAAACCACAAACACTAGTAACCTCTCAAAGTATGTTGACTCCGCCCACAGCAACATCCAATGGATACAGTTCAAACTTTTGGAATACACCGAATACTATTCTGCCCCTGGAAGCTGATGAGACATTCAATCTTGATGACTTTGACTTGACCAATGCTGATATGGAAGAAATGATGATGACCGCAACCCAGGACTTCTGGGCTTCGTTCCCAGGCGAAGTCGGCGTTCAAGGATATCAGTACAATGGCGCCTAATCGTCGGTGTTCGACTTCAAGTGTGTGGCCCTGTCCTCACGCCTTGTACCACTTGGGATCCTGGAACGATGAGGACGATGGTTCTTTTCCCTTGCGTAATTGTATAGCAGGGGGCAAACCTCCGCTATATACTTTCCGAACCTCCCATACAACTGAATACGGCGATTGCTAGTAAAATTGGTGGCTTGAGCATTCCACGTGCGTGGTGGCCTTACGACCGTTTTTGATCATGCACGGATCGGCAGCCGATGTGTCGGCAACTCGGCAGTCAAAGCCACCATTGTGCCTTTCCAGGTTCTGTTATATCACTTGTGTAGATACCCACTGTCCTTTTCGTTGTGTATATGAGAACCAAAGCGAGTAATATGTGAGCTTTGGATATTGCCGTCCTTAGGAGTTTGATGGTCGACGGTTTTGTTTTCATATGTGCCTCCAAAAGTTGTAATTATTGCTCATGCCAAAAGTGTTTTCCAATGCATTCCACTTTTTTTTTTTTGCATATTGTAACGAGCGCCTCAATCATTCTGCTTCTTGCGTAAGTGTAAACCTGATAATGGTATTACGATAGCTTTATAACAGCAAGCTACCGTACGACAACCTAAAATAGCATAACCGAGGCTCCGCGTACCGCAGCTATACCCCAACCGTGCATTACTGCTCAGCCCCACCAAACGATTGACTCCCCCTCATTCCATCTTATCGATACCGACATTGACATTGGCATCGGCATTGCTACGTCTCCCAGACATCTAGCTATCTAGACAGCGCTGTCTTCACATCTATATACTTGTACCGGAAGGAAAATCACAAAGACTAATCCTATTCTGTCTTATTTGAAGCTGTACGGATTGCGTTCAGGTGACCTCCGACTTCGGCCGCGGAGTATCACGAAAGGTGCGAGAGAGCTGGTATCAAATCGAATCGCGACGGTGATTTAGAGGTTGTTGCATTGAGGTAGAAGGTTTTGCGGACCGATTGGTGGCTAATTGTGAGTTTTCATTCGGTGGTTGGATAGGACTATATTGACGGCTTTCCGAAGTGGACTGGGCCGAGTCAATGTGACTCAACCTTGGAAGCTCCAGATCTCCTCATTTCCATCACAAGCTGTCTTTCTCGAATCCTGGCCCATTATATCTGCATAACGCCAAGTAGCAGTACCAACATTCATCAACTGACTCGGCCCTAACCACTTCTCCTCCTTTCTTCCAAAACCTCAAAAAGAGCAGGAATAAAAAAGAAAGGCACAACCCCAACCCCCAAAATGGGCGTCTTCTACGAAACAATCCCCGAATCCCTCACCCCATGGATCCTCTCCCAGAAAATGCTCTGGGTAGGCACTGCGCCCCTCTCCTCAGACGGCCACATCAACATCTCCCCAAAGGGCGGCCCACACTTCGGCATCCTGTCCCCGCGCGCATTCTGGTTCATGGACCTGACGGGCTCCGGCGTCGAAACGACCGCACACCTCTGGGAGCCCTACAACGGCCGCATATGCGTCATGTTCATGGCATTCGAGGGCCCTCCACGAATCATCCGCATCTGGGGCACTGGAACCGTGTTGGAGAATGGGACGAAGGAATATGAGAGGTTTGTCGAGGAGAATAAAGTTAAGACTATCCCTGGGAGTAGGAGTATTATTCTAGTCGATGTGCATCAGTGTGCTACATCTTGTGGGTATTCGGTGCCGTACTATGACTTTAAAGGGCATCGGGAGATATTGAATGATTTTTTTAAGAAGAAGGATAAAGCGTATAGGGAGGGGAAGGAGACTGAGAGTATGGATAGGTATGTTGTGTTTCTTCTTTGAATTCTTTTTTCTTTTCTTTCGTTGGTTTCGGGTTATGTTTGATGTTGCTAAGCTATCGCTAATCTCCCTTAGATACTGGGCTTTCAAGTCTCAACTCAGTATCGATGGCTTACCCGGCATGAAACGCGGCTACGATTTCGCGCAGAAGAATAGCGTCACTCCGCTGAAGAAAATGGTAGGCAAGTATGCGCCTTCAGCGCCTAGGACTGCGAAGAACGTCGGTCCTGTGGAAATGCTCTTGGCGGTGTTGCTGGGCATAATCATCGGGGCGGCGGGGGTCCTGAGCATGGTGACGCCGGAGCGCTTGGAGAGGATTCAACAGGGTGGAAAGAGTTTTGCGATTTGAGGAGTCGGGTGGGAACTAGGAGTGATGTTTGAATATCATGGGTAGTTTAATTCTTGGGTCGTTGTTTCGTGGGGTGTCAGACTGCACGGAGATTTGTACAAAGTTTCATAGAATGCTGTATTTGGGCATTCTCTTTTGATATAAGCTACCTCTTGGAGCCTCTGGTAAATATTCTACCTCATCCCTAATTAAATCATGCCACTAGCAATGAGTCGCCATTTTTGCTGCATGTAAAGTATTTCGTTTCTCACAGATGTTTTGTTGTGCCTGAAAAGGCTAAAACAAGACATCTATGCAAGGCTGTGTTCAAGGTTGTCATCGTCTTAGAAAGCAAGGCTGATATCGCCTACAATCGTCTCACCGGCGACTGTGCCGCATCTAGCAATATTTAATATTCCCCACTCGCCCCGTCTGGAAACACTAGGCTCCACTCGCGATCGTTTTCAGTGCCATCTTCAGCAGCTTCTATTGTTGACAGGCTTCACAATGAATGTGACCGAACCTCATCCAGCTGAACCCAGGACTTTGGCGTATGTGTCTGCTTTTTCCCACCGCTGGAATGAAAATCTGATGATGACATGACGAATACAGAAAGCCTTTTTTCGACTTACCTCGCGAGCTACGCGACGCCATCTACGAACAAACTCTAGAAACCCGGGCAGAATTCCGACACACCAGATTATCTGAGAGACCACCAGGATTTTCTCTACCTACCATGACCTCCCGGTACAACAATAAAGATGCACAAAGGGAATTTGGGGAAGCATTACCCTCTTCGACTAGTTCTACATGGAGTCCAGATGACGCTATTGAGGATCGGCTTTTAGTCTTCAGAATATCAGCATTCACACCGCTTTTGCTAGTTTGCAAAACGATAAGCACCGACGTACGTCAGTATCTAGATATGCTCATCTCAAGGTACTACAAGCATATCAGATCGACCATCTACATCGACCGCATCGTCTCACCCAGTCCTTTATTCCTATCCATATGTTCTCACAGCCGAATCATCATTCAAAACCTTTCCCCAGCATCATTCAGCTTCCTTCTTAATCTCCCCCAAGAAATACCTGAACATATTCACTCCCTCATCTTCATGCGCGGCGGTAATACAAACAACATAGCACCAACTATTCACAACTGCTCCCCCTACCTGTCCACCCTATCCACCACTTGGGGAAAATTCCCTCCCATAGGTCTTGAGATACCCGGCTTTCCATACTCTACCTGGTACGAAGCAGATATCGCGAGGGATCTCATCGAATTGCTGCTTGAAGGCAAACTCGACGAGTTGCGTTTTCTGTACACAAAGTCGCGTACGTGTGTGGAGCGGCGCGGCTTCTTGTGTCATCTTTGGTGGGGATTGCAGAATGCGGGGTGCGGGCTGCATAGTAATGGGCGGAGGGTGACTGATAGGCAACGGTTTTTGTTAGTAAGGGAGTTTGGTGGTAAGGGGAGACGGCTTGGGAGGGAGTGGTTGGATGTTGGGGTTAAGGCGGTTTTTAGGATTGGGGTGTGCGAGGAGGAGATGGGAGGGGTGGTTTTAGATGGATAGGGGTGCCCTGGGTTTTTGGGTTTTTGAGGCTTCTGATGGTGTGTCTGGGTTTGAGATTATTGGTATGTAGGGAATTGAGATGGTAGTTGGTTAGAGAGCTATGAGAATGAAGTTTAATACAGCGGTGGCATTCTTGATGGCTGCTTCACATAAAGCAGTGGTGTTGTCTGGTTCCGAAGGTATATATTTATAGACCTCCCTGACTACTCTTACTTCCAAGTCTCGGGGCTTCGAACCGTTCTCTTAGGGTTAATCGATGACCCAAATTCAATGAAATACCTTACTTCAATAAATCTACTCTACACTCTGCCGCCTCCTTACTAAGCTTGACCTAAGCCATCCGGCGATTTTCATCGGCATATTCGGCAGACTAGCGCAGTTCACCGCAAGCCTCGACTGCCCGTTAACTTGCACCTTTACTTCTTGTCTCCATCGTCCAGACCATGTGGGGAGTAATTTTAAGTCAAGATTTGAGTTTCTAGATGCGTGGGGTTGTCGGGATCATCAAGCCGTACACTTGCTAGTGTCCTGTGTGATATTACCATATATCTATCATTTTCCGTGTCTTTACATAAACGGGCGCTATTGCTACTACGGAAAGCTCCTTCGTTCTGGTGGCGTTCCTATTGGTGCTGAGTGTGAGGATAGTGACGGGTAGATAGTTTGTTTCTGCCGACTGGTGGTGGCACGATACATTCGATCTCGCTGCTTGATGTGGATCTTTGGTGGTGTGATTATACTTATGGGGCGAAAAGCTAGGAGCTATTTTGGGAGCCGCGAGCACTTTGCGTGTGATTACAATGCACGAATAACTACTTGCTGTTGATGGAAATAAAAAAATACAAACTATATCATGTGGCCAAGGGATTATACTTCATCGGGAAGACGATACCAGGAAATGAGTATTTCGGGTCAATCGTATACCGTGCAGGGATGGGATGGTTATGAGGAGAACGGAAGACATTCTTAGCGTAATTATGGTGTACTATGTTTAGTACGGTGCTAGACTGGAATGCTGATTGATGTGTAGGGTCCCGAGTCATGAATGGATTGAATCCTGGTAGTCTACACGTCGTTATTTCTTCTAGATATTTTACCCACATTGTTTTATGCCTGCGCAAAGTCTTTCAAAAGTGTACCCGGCTGAGAATGGGGTGCTGAATACACAGTGACCAATTGCAACCCTATCCCGCTCTTTATTCCTAGGAAGATGTCACCCTCGACACATCAAGAGATCCTGGCGCTTTATATTCATCTTCCAAAGAGCCTTCGATCTGGAAAGTATTTTTCTTATGTGGAAGCATCGCGGAAGGTCGCCAGTTCAGAATATTCTCGCTCGGGTGGGAAGACTCAAATCCTATCGGCGACCTCGATTCGGTTGTATTTAGTCTCAGGAATGAAGATGAGACGCATATTCGGGTGCGAATGGGCATGATCATTGCTAATATGTGGGCATACGTGGCCTATCCTATGGCAAGTCAGAGTGCCGTCAGACTTACCATCAAAAACCGGATAAGTCCCAGAGCAACAGCACACATGCTATGTGGTCGATTATATGCCCTGAAGGTTATTATCCCTGATGAAGTTTCCATAAGCCTACGACCGATATACGAAATCATACAAGAGTTGCGAATGTGGTGTTCCGCTAGCGAGGATGTTTGAAATCTGTTGTGCGCATAGCTGGTACGGATGAGCTCTGCTGCGATGGGAAACCTCGAAGATCTGCCTTGATGATAATGAAAACTCCTACATCTTCAACGTGCAGAGGCGTGGCTACAATTGCCTGATCATTTAGTTTGCAGGAGAGCCCGCCCGCAATACAGGGTCTGAAAAAGAGTGAATAGAGAACACTCACTAGAAGATAATCCATGGCTATGCTTTTTGATGTATCCGTTGGGTGGTCTTTAACTCTGTATTGCCAATCATGTTTTTCATCGAAGAAATAGCTGAAGCCCAGGCAAATCAACCTTATCGATGGAGATTCATCTTGGAAAAGGGGTGGTCGATAATGAATGGCAAGATGCTTAGCCTCGATGATTTTCTGGGATACATGTACGCGGTGCATGAAATAGATACGGGGTCTGCATGCGCTGGAAGGTTTGTGCCGTGATGATGCGTCGGGTCGGATTTAATGCCGTGCGATTAAGTGACGATGTTGGACTTGCGTTGGAGATGCGTTAGAACTGGTGACCATGAGTCTTTTTGGATGCCGAATCGGAACAACAATATTCGAATACGAGTGATCTAGTGATGATCAATGTATGCCGATTCGACGTGAATTCGACCACGCCGTCTTCACATAAGACACCATATCAGCTTCTGATACTGTCGGGGACAAGAGCGACTGATCTTGATTCCTCCCAAGATGGTCAATAAAGGGTGAAGAAAAGAGGATGGGTGGAGAGATTGATGTCTTGGGCTTGTTGGTCATGCTGTTGGTCATGTTTGGCATTGCTGACGATGGCCGCGACATTGCCGTGGCGCGGTGGCAACGACCTTTCCTAAATAGACCATTGATAAAGTTCTTGAACGGGCCGGCAATTCCAGGTTGCGGTCCACTCACAGCCTGCAACGATCGTCGCACAGAAACCTGAAACAAGTGAAGTGGAATTCCGAGTAGGACGGTGACGAGATGTAAATGGTAATTGTCGGGAGCAAACGAGGGAAGCTATCCGGGCTTCAATTCTTGAAGCCGGGAGGTACTCGTGATTCTGTACAGAAATGGCGCTTTAGTTGCGTTTTTGTAAATCTGCTAGTGATTTTAGCTTCCCTGCCTTTGCAGACATGTTGACCCAAGATTGGTACCCGATGTAGAGCCTAAAAGGCACAGGGTCACTGACATCTAGAATGATCCGCTATCTAAGACTAGTCCTTAAGTTTCAAGTTGGCCTCTGTGTGAGAGTGCGGGCTATTGCAAACAAAGATATTTTAAGAATTAAGCGGGTGAGCCTGCCATGATTCTCCAAGCACGGTTACCAACTCCTATTGCTCCGGGACCCATGCCAGGAGAACCCACTGACCAGACCTGTGAACCAATATCTTGGGGCATCGCGCAAGAGGTAACAGGTACCGCTACTTACTTGGGAACTGATACGAGCGCATAACCAACTAGCTACATTTTCCGCGGTAGAGGCGTTGAACCGACTCGAGCAATGATAGTGCTAGACTTGCACTAGTTCGTTCTCAAAAATCGCTTGAATAAATTTCAATCAGGAAGGTAGATCTTATTCAAAAGGCGATGATTGCCGGTATAAGTTGCACACTCTGGTATCGCGCCTGATGATCGATAGTGACAAGAAGCACTGATACTGTCCACACAGGTCACCCATCGTCAGCATCATACATAAGATCATACTCTGCGCTGCAACAATCATGTATGCCTTTGCTTCCAGTCCTCACCCACCCCTCATATTTCGAAAACTGCGGGCCAAGATCCGAGCCATCGGCGAACCTACTCGTCCCCCACTAGACAATGCACGTAGCAGGAGTGAAGGGGATATAAAGCGTACGCGAGCCCACCACCCATTTACATTCTGTTTTGTCGCAGTTTCTCACTAGGAGTAGCCACAACTAGTCAGATTCAGTACCAGAAGCCTCCGGCTTGCCTCCATGAGAGCCTGATCACCGCAAACGCCAAACCCGAGGGGGATGAAGATGAAGCACTTCCCACAAGCCCTTACATAGTCATCAAGTCAGACCCGGAAGTCTTGCTCAAGGATTCAGAAGACCTACCAATGGCCAAGTCGTCGAGCGAATTCGTGATTCCCATCCGGCGATGTGCCTCAGAAAGACGACCTGCATCCGCCGCGTCGAGCGACCCCTCCCAAAATCCATCAAGGCAACGTATAGCCATGAAGAGGTCATGCTCCGCGGCAAGCGTCTTATGCCACAACAGGCTAGAGAAAAGAAGGCGCCTAAGTATTGTCGGTGGAGTGCCTTGATGGAGGATAAGCGAATGCAGACCGTAAGCAGCCAAAATGCAAGTCTAAGGTTATTCTGACCTCAAATGCACCAGATCCACATCGAGTCAGAATAGAAAGCCGAGACACATAGCTATCGAAGTCCGAGTGCCATCCAAAAAAGGTCAAAATATACACCACGACCGAATAGCGAACGGCTACACTAGCAACAGAATCCTTCTGTTCTCGTCCAGGGGCCAAATCCTCCCGGTCTTTGAGGTATTCGAACGTCTCAAGACCAAATGGTATCCTGAGTACATGATAAAAACGTCCTTTGGGGTACGAGGAAGGTACCCATCGACAAACGTATAGCATTGGGGGAGGGGAGGCATACCCGAAATGCATCACAGGGGATCAGAGGGTCTTGAAAATACATTATACTTCAAATTGCGTAGTTTTGTCACAACTTTGAGAGCACACAGAATTATATTGCTAGATTCAACTATCTCACGGCTTAATGATGGGCTTTCGAATTTTTTTGGGGGGATTTGAGGAGTAAAGACTTGCAATGTACGGGGAACGCTATGCAGGTTATACTATAGTTGAACAATATTTTAAAAGCACACTTCGAGACAATAATCCTGCCCATACCAATACCATCTTCCATACCTCATATCCCCCATATCTCCCACATCTCCCACCTACATTACACTCATCCCTGCAACGCACCCTCACCAACCAAATCCACGTCACTCCATACCATAAATCCGCACTATGTCGCACAACACCTATCACCGCCCTTCACTTCACACCATCCCTGAAATTGAAATCACGCACGCACACGCACACACAAACACATCTCCAAGAAGAATTAGCCCAAGACAAGCTTAATCAATTTACTTCAATTCTATTCTATTCTATTATTTCCCCGGCCGGCGCTGAGCAAATAGAAGCGCGGCACCGAGTACCATAGCCCGTCTCCCCCCCACATAGTATAGCACATGTGAGGATGTGGCGATCAAGTTAGTTGCTAGATACATGATAGGTGGTATAATGTGATGTTTTTGGGGATAGCTGGATGGGGGCTAAGATGCAGATCCCGTGGGTATCCGCGTGATTTTTGGGTAGTGGTGGTTGGGTTTGGGAATTGTTGTTTTTGTGGGTTGTTGAGGTTTTGGGTGTGAGAGGAGGTGTATGTTGTGTGATACGTTCAGGGAATCTCGCGATGGTAAGCGCTATGGTGAGCAATCGAGACTGGAATTTTGAGGGCCATCAGACTAACGTATACACAACGCTGACAAACACGAGACGAGGTCGTCAAACGCAAGGTTTTCAACCCCAATAGCCTCGCTCTAGTCAAGATTGACGGGATCCTGCGCAGTGCTACCACTTTGTCCGCATATTAGTAACACACAGACACAATCAAGCGAGAGGACACAACTTTACCAATTGCCGAACTTCCTCTTCCTCGACTCCTCGTACTTTGCCTTGAGCCGCGCATACTTCATCTCCGCCTCTGCGGCCTTCATATGCGCCAGCAGCGCTGCATCCCCATCACTGCCATCAACGTCGTCTTCCATCATGTCCTGATCATGTATCGGAGCGCGCATTTCATTCAACGACGCAAGTCGATCGTCGGGTGAGGGCTCCCGCTTGATTCTCGGGTAGGCAGATTGATACGGGCTTGGGAAATCAGGGGTACTGGGGCCAATACGCGATGCGGGATTGGAAGACGTGTCGCTGGGGCGCGGTCCGCTGTTCTGGCTGTGGCCAAAAGGGGGCATTTGGGTGTACGGGCTGGGTCTACTGGAGCCAAACCTGCTTTCTGCGCTGGTGAAGCTGGGTGATGGGGTGTTTTGATAGCTTCCGGGAGGATAGTTCATATGTTGGCCGTATGCTTGGTAGGGACTTTGGGTGGGATGGTTAAGGGGGTAGTGGCCGTTGTAACCACCAAATCCACGTGGACCGTCGTAACGGCCATAACTATTGGAACCTGCGTAACCAGGCATGGGTGTCCCATAGACCGTCGATGGGCCGCCATAATTTTGCATACGCTGATCGTAACCAAACATTCTAGGCTGGTGCATGTGAGGTGCTAGCCCGTCCGCATTTGTTGGCTTCCTTTCCTGAGCCATTTGAGGAGACTGCGAAGTAGCTGTGTAGCCGCTAGCTTGATGGTAATTGTTTGACAGGTCTCGACCATACGTGGCATCGCCTTTCGTATTCTTGTGTTTCTTGCGCGGATGGATTTCTAGTTGATCCCCGTCTTCATTGTCGCCACTGTCACTGCTATCCTCCCTCTCGCAACCAGCTTTTAGAATATGATCAATATCCTCTTCCGTCTGAGGGCGATGCTTTTGATTCATGAGAAGATGCTTGTACCGAACCTTGAAGCTCTCATCGACCGCCCACTCATGCACAAGCATATCCTCAATAACATCCATGTCAGTAGTAACAAGCTGAGGTTTGCGATTCCCAGTGTTTCTAATACGATAGCGAACCACTTCGTCCATGGCCTTCTTGAGCCAGACTTTATCTTGGGTCAACTTGGAAATCATGAGGATTGCCTTGAGGATCGATGGAAGCCATTGCTTCGGATCCGTCTCATGTTGGCGGAATACGGTACGCTTTCTTCCCTTGTCGCGCTTGACCAGAGGTCGGTGACACTTTGGAATAAACGTTTTGGTAAACCCTTTGCCCCAGTTCTTTTCGATTTCGTGGATGACTTCAATCTTGGCAGCCATGTCGTTCTTGGAAATTGGTTTCTTTGCCCAAGGCTGTGGACCGGGCTTCTTGCGCACTTTCTCTACTATTATGGGCGGGGTTTTGGGTTTCGGAGCGAAGAAGCTCCTAGTTGTGGTTTCGCGGGTGGTAGGGGCTGTATTGCTGTCTTTCGGTGGAAAGTGGGCGGTGGAATGAAAAGCGTCGTTATGCTTCCTGGCACGCACGCGCAGGAGATGGTGGTTGCGGACAGGCAGACCATCGCTGGATTCAGAGTCGGCATCGTCATCTTCGCCATGGTTGCTGGGAATGAATAACCCGCCAGAAGATCCGGAGGTATTGCGCATCTGAGCCGGGTGGAGTTAGTCGGTCTGTAAGTGTGAGATGATGATGGTAGAGTAGGTATACCTCTGTAGGTTGTTCTTCAAATTTCATCTGAAAGCCGGTATCCACGGGTCTGTGTTCGCTCACCTCATTTGGCGGAGGTTCTTGGAGATATGTCGCCGTAGAATCCATCTCGACGACGGGAGATCGACGCCTAGGTGAAGGAGTCTCCATCGGCGTGTGAGTGTCGTCAAAGGTAAGATTTGGTGAAGGCAGGCGCTCAGGGTGCTCTGGAAAATACCGGAGGCTTTTATGGTCACCGTGTGATTCCGAAATGTTGGGGATAGAAAGCCAACTGAAGCTCATCACTGTGCGACGGCCTAGTTGTTGTCTATATCTCTAGGGACTGAGGCAAAAGAAGACGGCAACTTTTGTTTGTTGGAAGCTCTACTGCGGAACGCCGACTAGAGAGTGGTTGGGCCGAAAAATGGGGCAGGTCAGAGAAGATATATGGTAGTCGTTGGGAAGTGAAAGAAACCACTGAAGCAAAGTTTTCATTGGCTAAGGCATGAGAGAGGGAAATCAGTGTGACAGAGGGGTAAAGGACGGATGATATTGGCGGCCGAGCATGTATCGAAGCTTCTTGGTTTTTGAGTCCAAGATGAATGGTCACCGCTGCGTGGTGGAAGCGTGGTGCAAGTCAAAGCTAGCTGTCATTCACAACCCATCTCTCACAACATTACAATCCTAGTGTGAGATCGAGAAATGCGAGCTCTACTAGTCGGTGATGTAATTGCACGATGATCGCGTTCATACAGTACCTAAAGGTTCGACCTACGGTGATCGCATTGCATGAAAGGCCATGATGCAATCAACGTCAGGCCTATATGGCGATGTGGGCGTTGAGAAGGGGCGATACCAAAGCCCATAGGTGTATAGAAGGCCTTGCCCGCCTGCTCACACTCGAGCAATCGTGTTCTCTAGAACTCGGATGGGTCCCATCCTCAACTAAATCCTGGCCAAACAGTGGTGAATGGATACATTTGGGTTGTATTTGTCAGTGAAAAACGGTGCTATAAAGGGACCCTATATGAACCATAGATGTACGGGTATAATATCGTTAGAAGTCAGTACTAGATGGCTTTGCATGAAGTGACGATTTCAGAATATTCTCACTCCGCTATCGACTAATCCTTCCGGATGGCCCTCCTCCGCCGGACGAAGTGTATCTTTTTTCTTTTGATACTTTTCTGTCTTTTATCTCTGCGACTAGGCAAATGAAGCCTTGTACTACCCAGTTGCATTTCCTACCATCTTTGGTGACTTTGCTGCGTCAAGGTTGTGAACTAGGACCCGTTGGGGACCCGGTCATCTCTTACTCTTGAAGGAGGTCCGGAAGGATGCACACGAGTAAAATACCACGAGAAGAAATCACCTAAGCTGAAGTACGCAGTAAATCCAAGAACAAGAGGTCCAGATCCACACCATACTAAGCACTAGTAATGTTCAAGTCTAGGTACTCTCTGGCCTTTGCTAGGCAGAAACTAGTCCCTTAAGCAGCCAAAAGGCAGTGCACAAGGGAGGAAGGTCCAAGTTACATGACTGGTAACGTGACCATGTGTTTGATAGGCGAAACGAGATATTTTTTCCGTGAGCCGAAAGGATTCAGTGTGGCTATCCCGCAAAGGCGTAGTTGATCGACACGATAGAGGCAACAGCGCCGGGCACGCTGCCCACCCACCACGAAGCTGATCAACAAAGCCGTAGTGAATGACTGGAAGAACGAGCGAGTGACTGGGTGTTAGGATGCCAAAAGGAGGTGGCGGATGATGCTGGCTGAAGGTTGATCCGACGCGTACATGTCAGAGAAACAGAGAAGACGCTGGATGAGTGGAGGCCCGAACGGTCTTTAATCACCAACCCCACCTGCGCCCAGCCAATCACACGCCGCGCCGGGCCCTCACAGCCGTTTCAGCATGGCGCTCACAGTCCCGCCCCACTACCACCATATCATCTGCACTTTAGACCGACTGCTTCTTGATAAAGGGCGAGGTTCTGCTACTCTCTTGCTCTTGTCTTGTCTACATTGCATGTTCTTTTCGGCATTTTCTATTTGACATGTCGCCCCGTTTCCTGCAGCGCTACTTTGGCGAGAATCCGTTCCGCAGAGGACCCGACACCAGCGACTCTATCTTACGCTCTCGCCGTGTGCTCGTCAGAAATTCAGTCGCCAGATCCCATAGTCACTTGTACAAGAAAGCCTCGCCGCAAGCAACGTCCGCGTCTGCTGAGGAAAATGCCGCATTGAGGCGGAGCGAGAGTGTTGCGGGGAGCTACGATGAAGACGTCGCAGGCCGGATAGCCCTTGTATCCAACATTTACCTAAACCACGAACTCAGTCGGCCCATGCAAGTAAAAGGACCCAGTCCACCACGGAGAAGACTCACCAAGAGAAAACCGCCGTCACGAGAAGCAAGTTGAATGAAACGTTGAAAAGGTGGTGTGTGAGTCCGCCTGACCCGCCATCGTCGCAATGTGTCCCTAATGTAGATCAGGTGCATCTAACTCAACTTTATTCATTCATATTTTCAGCACAGCGATGCATTCTTGCGAACAACTCTAAAATCATTGCATAGAAAAGACGACAACAAGCTATCTACACTAGAGAACGAGCTTCTCGGAGCAGCGCAAGCAATCAAGCAAACAAGCAATCATTCAAAGACGCAGACCCGAGGACCGAGCCACCCGTGCCACATGGGTGGGCAGCAACGGCAACCTTGAACCCAAACTCAAAGTGTAACACTCACAGCAAATGATCAACGACGGGTGATACCAGCCATTCATCGGGGCGCATCATAGGACGGCCTCTTGGGCGGATCCAATTCATACCTGTATCATAGATACACAAAGTACCATTTCTACGGAAGGACTGTCGTTGACTCTGTACGTTCTTCGTAATCATACACTAGATATTATGTCCAGGGACGCCCTGGTTGAATTCAGCCTATAATATACTTGTCACGTGACAGTTACCAATTTCTGCCTCCGTGGTTTCCCTGCACCATTATAAGTTAGGGAGCTTGACCCAACATCTCAAAGTTCCCACATCGTGTATTCAATGAATTCACAATGAATCTCGGATTTTCCGTTTTCGAATTGTGCCTCGTAAACAAGGTCGCCTTGTATGACGACTCCTCTTCGCATTCCTCGTTCTCATGCACAGCCGCATCATATGATTGGCCCAACCACAGATGATCCGGTGAGGCTCAAAGCTACTCTATCGTTCCTTGCATTCCTAATACGCCCATCCAATAATTCCTTGTATTCCTAATACGCCCTCCAATAAGAATCAGAGTTCATAGAACTTAGGCTCTTCCAACCGCTACGTAAGTGGTAGATGGCTGAGCTCGGCGATCTCGCAGTAGCTTGTTGCGATGAAGGGGATTGTATATTTAAGGAGTTTCTTGGCCTACACTGCTGTTGGGGAGCCTGAAGTGATCAAACAATCAAGCAAAATGAAGTGGCTACAAGGTATCACGGCGTATGCATATTCCACTCCACTCCTCGTGGGTGCGACAGGGTATGATTGCAAATGTGTAAGTCTGGAATCATCACTGTAGAAAGCTTTGCTAATGCATTCTATCAGACACCCAACAGTGGTTGCTGGCCCTCTCAATCAGAATGGTCGTCTCTCAACAGTACAATCAACGGAGCACTCATCCGCGGCGTCCCGCCTGCATCCGTCTGCTACCCCGAGCAACCCAATTACAATGAGGATGCTTGTGCATTTGTACGCTCGCAATGGTTCAACTCTACATGGCATGCAACGGATCCCGTCAGCATCGACTACCCAATCTGGACAAACAACTCCTGCAATCCCATTTGGCCCAATGGAACAAGTGTAACTGGCGACGTCAACGCTGGGAAGAATGGTTGCTCCATCGGGAACTACCCTGCCTATGTGGTCGATGCAACGACTCCAGAGCAAGTAGCGACTTCTTTCAAGTGGGCGAGCAAGCATAACGTCAGAGTGATTGTCAAAAGCACAGGACACTCGTATCCAGGTAGAAGCATTGGGTACGGAAGTCTTAGCATTTGGACCCATCATTTCCGTGGTATCGAGTACATCGAATCTTTCAAGCTGAAGCATTGTCCTGTGGGAGCTCCTTTAACTGCCGTGCGCGTAAGAGCTGGTGAGACAGGTATCGATGTTCAAACTGCTTTAGCAACGCGCAAGTCTATTATTGTCACTGGTGGAAACCCTGATGTTGGGCTTATCGGGTGGTTGACTGGCGGGGGACATGGCTACCTTTCCAGCACTTACGGAATGGGCGCTGATAACCTCCTCGAAGCAACAATCGTTACACCCCTGGGAGACACTCTAGTCGCCAATCCGTGCCAGAACTCTGACATCTTCTTTGCCATAAGAGGGGGCGGAGGAGGCACTTACGGTGTCGTCATTGAAGCCGTTATCAAGACATATCCATCACCGAAGACCACACAACATATCTTTGGATTCGCGGCCCTAAGTCCAAACATAACAACAGAATACTGGGATATGATTGGCTTTCTTCATGCTGAAATGCCTCGCCTCAAGGAGGGCGGCATGCAAGGATATTATTTCCTAGTCGCACCACCTACCGTTCCCACTTACTCCTTCATCTGGGTATTTTACCTCTACGACAAGCCCAATGGAACGGTCGAAGCTCTCATGGAACCAATAGTAGCGAGACTAAATTCGCGCCCCGACCTCTTCCAATACTACCAAAACACCACGCACGGCGACACATTTATGGACATATACGGCGGCTCCCAGAACGAACTCGTCGCAACTGGCGGCTCCGCCTACGGCTCCTGGCTCCTAAGTCCCGAAAGCCTCTCCGATGCCAACAAAACGGCCCGCGTCTTCGAATCCATCGGACCGTCCATCGATCCCTCCACTCCAAATGTAAGTTTCCAGTGCATCCCATCCCAAGATATTTCGCACCCAAAAGACTAACAAACAAAAGGGTCCTTCGAACCCCACTATCCTAGGCCACATGATCGCCTCCCCCAACCAACCATCATACTCCCCCACCACAATATCCATGAACCCCGCCTGGCGCCGTACCCTAGCTCACCTCATCGTCGTCGAATCCTGGGCTGACGGATCACCACGCTCGTACATCGATTCCATATACGCCGACATCACAAACAATAAGATTCCTGCGCTGCGCAACTTGTCGCCGGATACGGGGGCGTATTTCAATGAGGCGGATTCGTATCAGCCGGAGTGGCAAGAGGTGTTTTTCGGGGCGAATTATGAGAGGTTGAGGCGGGTTAAGGAGAAGGTTGATCCTAGGGGTGTGCTGTGGTGTCGGAGGTGTGTAGGGAGTGAGGCGTGGGTGGAGGAGAGCGATGGGAGGTTGTGTAGGGGTGGGTATGAGAGGAGGTGAGATGGAGTTGGAGTTGGTGGGGAGAGGGTTGATAAGCATGGGGAGGGGAAGGAGATGCAAAGGGCTAATTAGGTGCGGATTTAGTGGTGAGATGTTTCGAAAACTTTGGTATTTGGCGGGGTCGAAGTTGAATGTTTAGTAAAAGTTGATATTTAAATGCTGGAATTGTGCTTATGAAGTTCATACGTTTCCTGAGAGTATATTGCTGAATTCGCTGTCCTGATAACATTGCTCTTAAGTATCTCTATCGATAATTTACTAAGAGCTGATAGTAGTCCTTAATGACAGAGTCTTTCTCACGAGCACGAGCGGTTCCAGCTAAGCGCCGAATTTGCACCACGAGCGTCTTTCCATCTGGACACTTAACCGAACAACGATCAGTAGGAATACTTGAAAAGAACATTGTGCATAGTTTGCGCTCCCTGCTGCCTTGCTTTCGTTCGAATATTTCTCTGATGGACCAGATTTCATGCATCCGTACCAGCTGAATAGTCAGACACAAGTTCGCGTCCACGGAACTGGAAATTCGACATGATACTTGAACCAGACATTTAGAGTTCTTGGAATTTGTTGTCTGAATGTTGAATTTCTGGTTTTTTTGCGCTTCTGTTGGTAGGATGGCGTGGTTTATGCTACCCTTCGCATCCCATGTGTCTACTCCGAATGAATCGCTGTTAACAGAGAACAAAACGTCAATGTGGCTTTCCCTCTGTTCAATGGTAGGTCCGGGGCAAATGAGGACTTTATATTTTTCAAGTCCAGGTTCAAAGTCCCTTAGATAAGGCAAAATGGCCGGGAGCAGTTGCAAGCGAATGAAACCAGCGTCACCCCTGCTGAGTTCTCCGAAGCATCCTGAGGCGGGAGGATAAGCCTTTCGTCTTATGTGACTGGGCTCAACTTCGGCTCAGTTCTAGCCAAAGCTGCTCAGGCAGACCGCCCCTCTACTCAGCCATGCTCAGTTCCATTATCAGTCACTTGCTCTCATTAGATACACACGCCATACGCGTAAGTATCTTTCCTCAAGGAATATGGTAATTTTATACGGCCGTCCAGGAGGGACTAGTTTAAGGATCTTAAGGCCCCAAAATTAGGCTCCTGTAACAACGGTGCGATGAGTGCGTAAGGCTTGTCACGGGTTAGGTAGGGGGAGGAATCATAGAACACAGGTAACACAAGGGAAGGAAGGGTATGGAATGTCAAGGTACTAATGCCTCTCCCTAATCTTAATGTCCTATATCCTTCTTTATATATCTTACGACTATTATCGTTTCCAGTAGTTAGTATATTGGCTGGGTTCCGTTTACGGTGGCTGGTATTCTCTGATGGTGACTAGCACTCCTGCCACTTCCTATTCGTCTTCAAAAAGCCATGCGATCTTCGAAAAAAGCGGTAATACACGGCCTCGATAGCACATTTCGCCAACGTTGAGACGGCTCTGCCCGATCTCTTTATAGTAACGAATTACCCAATTATTGATAAGGAGTTTTGGGCCGCGTAATGTGGTGGCGACCTTGACCATGACACAATGGCGGCAGCAGCTTTAATACGCCATTATAAATACAAATACGGAAGAAAACAAGCTCGGGGAAAATGGTGTCATTATGCTGAATTGTTCAAGCTACGGTAAGAAAACCGGTGACATCCCCTCTACGCGGCCAACCAAGGACACAACCCGACCTATTGGTCCCTCTCGTCCCGGATACCGTTTTGTGTGCGACGCCTGCAGAAGATATCGAAGTCTGTGGTATTTCCCATGGTTAGGGGGTTTCGAATGACATCTGCCGCTACCAGAAGCATCTACAAGACGATAAGTCCTCCGTGAAATCGCAGCGGAGGACAAATCCCTCACTCCCGCTTTCCTAACTAGTTAGACTTATCAATTAACTCGTCATCGCCCTCTCTCCTTGCGTCTATCGATGCTGGTCCCTCAATTTAATTTGCCCAAGACCTGATCTTCTTTTATCGTGGGGAATGCCTGGTGTCTGAAATGGGTTGTTAAAGAACGTATGTGCAGGCGTTTCGAAACATAAATTGAAAAGCAGACTTTGCGGCTCGCCGTCTCTGGGCAAGTTTCAACCACGAAATTCTGCCGAGGGTCGTATAATGTCGCCCGTCCTGCTAGCAATCACTTCCTCCAGTCCAGCAGTGTCAAGTTCGAAGAGCTTCTCCGTCTTATGATCCCTGTTCTGCTGTGCAATGTCAAGTGGTCTGCGGCCATTTACATCAGTGATGTCAGGGGAGGCGCCAGCTCTGAGGAGCTTCGCGATTAGAGTCCAGTTACGATTCTCGACGGCAACATGCAAAGGAGTTTGGGACATGCCATTTAGCGCGTTAATGTCCGCCTTCCATGCCAGGAGCAGATCCCAAGATTCTAGCAGAGGCACCTTGAAATACTGAAATCGGTCACGGAAAGTCGATAGAGGTTCGTAAGGGCCAAGCTCGGTGCCTTCGTCCTCTAGTTCTAGCTGCTCCATGACCGAGATAAAATTTTGAAGGCTATGCTCAGTCAGTTTCGCGGCAAGATGCAGAGGAGTGTTTTTGTCATTATCTTTTGCGTTTACGTCCGCGCCGGCCTCCAATAACACTTTCGTACTCTCTGTCAATATTCCGGGTTGTTTCATTATGTTGTGTAGTGGCGTGCATTCATTTGAATCGGCCACCCGGGGATCCGCCCCTGCCCGCATCAAAGATTCGATTATATCACTGCGGTGTCCCACCGTGGCGATGTATAATGGAGTTCTCCCTGCATTATCCCTGCTATTTATGTTGCACGATGCAAGCTCAGGGAATTCAGTCTCAAAATCTGGTCCTTGGTCAATTGACTCGTCGGCAAATTGGTGGGCAATATCTGTGTGTAATGGATCCAGTCCCAAAACAAATCTCACATATCGACAGTTTTGGAACTCTACCACATTGTGAAGTGGCGTCGAACCTTCCACACTCTCTTGGAATGCTCCATAATGGAGCAAGACGGAGAATATTTCGCCTTGATCGATGGCCCAGGACCTTTTGACTGAAGTTCGATATGGAAAATCCAGAACAGTTTTACCGTCTCCTCGCTTAGCCCCTATTGATGCTCCGTGTTGCAGGAGAAGTCTCGTAGCTCCTTCTTGGTATGTGTAAACTGCAATATGTAGCGGAGTCGAGCCATCCTTCGAGACGGCATCCACTTTCGCCCCTTCAGAGAGTAAAGCCTTCATGGCTGACGCATTGGCCTCCCGGCGTCCACCTCTCCGGTTGTCTCCATATACTGCACAGTGCAGTGGCGTCCTACCATGGCGATCAACCAAGTTCGGGTTAGCGCCCTTCGATATGAGATATTTTACCATTTGCCCTAAGCCTTGGTAACCGACAACGTGGAGTGCCGACAAACTTGTAGCTATATCAATACTGTTGACGTCGACCCCGGCATCTAGCAATAGAGAAACAGCCTCTTCTCGACCTGCTAGAGCGGCACTCATTAGAGGAGGAAAAAGGTGAGTATATGTTCCTTCCTCCAGCCAATTATCCAGGTAAGTGGAGGAGTCCTGAAATGATTTATCCACCTTAGCCTTTAGAAATGCCTGCATCAGCAGCGTGTCTCCGAGGGCTGCAGCTATACAAAAGCTGCGGCCAAGCATTCTTGTATCTCGATCCACGACCGGCTTACCAAGGTACTGATCGAGAAATGAGGCACCCTCGTGCGAATCGAGATCAAGTAGGTTCGCTTTCGATACTTTTGCACGCCCCCAGATGATCCATTTGGTGGCTTCATCTTCCTGTTCCATTTCATCGTAGAGGCCGACCAGTTGCTCGTACATGTCAGTAGAAAAGTCAACGTTACCCGAGAAATGTGAGGGTTCCGTTGTCGTTTGCTCGGGAAATGATAATTGGGAGGTAGATGGGTGCACAGTAACCGTGTCAGAAGTGGTCAAAGTGACACCGCTTGCCCCATCCACTAATATGTGCCCTGGATATAATGGTACCATTAGTCATAATCGAAGTACAGAATAGGCGTCTCAAAGTTGGTTGAGCACGGCCACTCTGAATGTCACTCACCGAAATCAACCTTGGTGGGAAATTGTTCATTGAGCAGTGCCCGACGCGCGAAATCTTCGAGGTTATTGGAAACCAATACGTAGTCTGAGTCAGTGTTTGATGAAAATTTGCACATTTGAGAATGATTTGCGTGCAAGGGAAGCTGTTTCTCCCGTTCCGCAGAGAGTCCAAGTGTCGCAGACTCCTTACTCACCACCTAGATTACCAACCATATCAGACACCGCGCTGTTCTTGAAACGAATAGCAGGGGAGATAAAGTTAGACGTACTAGTCCAAAGATTGGCATATGAGTAGTCTCAAAAAAGCTCAAGAAGTAGTACCGTTCAAGATCTCCACGGAAAGCTTCACTGAGCTCGGCGGTGACATGCGATTGTTTGCGGAGTACCTCTAGAAAATCGTTCGTCGGATTTCCTAAAACACGACGAAACATAGACGCAATCGCTTTACCGGGACTTGCCTTATTCCCTCCCTTATGGGGAGTTCCAAGGAAGGTAATCCCAAATCTGCAGCGCTCAGGTCAGGGTCATGATAAGCTACGGATGTTAAGCTTTACGTTGCATTCCGGATGTTTGCGTAATCTCTCCTTCCACGAGCGTTTACTAGGGCCTGGGTATTGTTCTCAGCCCCGTGGATAACAACACATGGGTAAACTAACCTGCTTGACCAGCAGTCCGCCCAGACTATGGCAAATGAAAATGATTGGTCGATCTTCGCAGTTCTAGGGCCATAATATGATCAGCAAGCTGCATTCTTTATTGTGGGCTCCTGTACCTGACGAATGTTCTTCAATCTATCCAGTAGGCTATTTGCTTGTTCGATCAGACCTCCAGTCGATGTGCCAAATGCCGTGCTTGAGTTATAGCCAAAGAGCAATATACGGGCATACGCTAGTTTCTGTGGTAGGAAGTCTCGAAGCCATAACTTTTTGTTTGGGGCCGTCCAAGTCGTTTCGGCATGCCGTGGATTTCCGAATGGGTTGAGGCCATGAACTGCGACGACGCTGCAAGTTGCAACTGCATCAGCTCCATACCAAAGACGCATTAGGACAGTATATTGCTTACTCTAATTTTGCTTCAGAGGGGCTAACCAGTTCCACAAGCCTGTTCGGATTAGCAGAATCCTTCTGGTATGGAAGAGTTAGATTTCTGATCTCGGAGACTTGTAGCGCTCCATGTTCCGACCCGGCTGTGCTCCATTCAAGCTTGTTCTTGTCCATTTGAGCGCTATAGTCAGTAGCAGCGTGATCGTGGGTACCTTGGGGTTGATTAAAGGAGTATGGTCCTCACATCGCTATTCACAGGTAAGGGTAGGCTACGTCACTGGAGATTGAAAATGAAATGCTTGGACTTAAAGGCAGTAGGCTTGGCCAAAAGCGGCTCTTGGCAATGATAGCTGAGAGCGGGGAGCACGGAACCGGGCCCTCTAGGCTATGCCAAAGCTCCAAACCGGGAACCCTCGTCTGAAAGGGGCCTGAAGGGCTGTATAAGGATGCAGATGACAGTTTATTAGAGGGCGTGGACCTAGATCTGAGAAAATATATATTGGCATTTTAGAATACATCGCCCCGGACTTCGGACATATGAGTGTCGCATGTTTTCGGACCCTTGAATGTGTAGAGCAAAAGCGCTGGGGACAATCCGCATGGAGCGGTCATACCCCTGTAGTTCGTTTCCGTGTTATCCTATTTGCATAGATATGCTTAAGCGACATCTCGGCCGTACAGGTCTTGGAAGCTATACCAAGGTGCTGCGTTCTGCGCTCAACTTATTCTTCCCCGATGCCAAGCGCCGTACAATCTCAGAGTAACTGCGTAGTCCGCGTCGCTTAGCAGCGTCCGTGGAGGCCGCAATTTACAGGATCATGATGCACCGAGTCAGTTAAGTAATTCAAGCATACAAGTACGCTATTCATTGCTCTACATGTAGTTGGTAGCACAAGAACGGTTTCCCTACCTACCTTCTTTCGTTTTTCCCGTTTCTCTTTTCTAGTCACTCGTTCTACCATCTCTGGGAGGTGGCATTTTTGTTGCACATTTCTGACTTTCGATACCGTTTCTTCCTATCGCGTACCAGCACTTTTCGCAGCTTTCCTACAGGATGTGGCTCTTCCTCTCAACCTCGCACCTTGTCGTTTCTGGGCCATCTCAGCGGTTCTTCTCATGCGTTTTGCTATGTAGTATTCTCGTCAGCGTAGTTGCGATTCCATTTCCCTATGATACCGATCTTCAACTTCGCGACACCGGCGCCTCGAATGTTCCAGTTCCCGATGTACCTTACCAGACTCCCTCTCTGGAGAAAGACTCGTATCACATAGCTCCCCGTCAGAACACTCGCAAACCAAAGAAGGTAACCAAACCAAAGACGCCAACCACGCCGCAAGCTCCTAAGAAGAAACTTGAGCCATGGCAGGGACCTGTGCCGGCTGAGTCCACCATCTACAAACAATGTAAGGTGCCCAAGGACAAGGCTCTATTCTGGTCTGGCACATGGCCCAAGGTGGAAGGCTACGCCAAGCAGGAAAGGCTAGTGACGGACGAGGACGCTTTTCCGCCGGGCTACACATTACGCTTCACCGGCAAAGATGAAAGAAAAGCTCAAATATTCGCCAACCGCTTCTCGCGTGTCTTTGCACGAAAAGCCAGTGGCGTTGTGTACGTCATGGTTCCTTGGGCGGGCGGTCCAAACCCGAGCCGCGTTTTCCATAAACACGAATGGCCGATTCTAAAGAAGAGTTTTAAGCGTGGGAAGGTTACGCGGATTATTCAGGTCAATCCGGATAATTGGAATGAGGTCAGAGAGTATGATCCTAAGGTGTATGGATTGACTAGGCGGGATGCTGCAATTGATCTTAACAATGTGTCCTGGGACGTCAATCTTGATGACTTGGCTGAGGCGTGGAAGCGAGAGAATGAATAATAGGAATAAATCGGCATACCCACTGTTATATATCAATCGGAAGCATAACTAGGCATCTTAATCATCCCTGCTACCACCACATTTGCAGTGGCTTCACATTAAAGTCCTCTCTTTTATGGAGTATGGTTTCCACATCTGCCGCTCATTTATAGCTCACAGGGAAACTCTGGCTTATCCAGACTTATGCTAGCTTCTGAGTAAGCAGTCGGGGCAGATTTGGAAATTACTGAGGAAGACATGCTCCTACAGAAGTTTGGTGGTGTACTGCATAGACGATTTGACAAATAGGGAGCTTGAAAGGGTCACTGCGGCAGCAACCCAATCCCACCGGCTCCAGTCATTCTGTCAAAGTTTGGGACGGTAGATTTTAAGCCATTTGGATTCGTTTTCGTGTTAGCATGTTTGAGAACACTGGGCATTGGGCCCTCGATTTGCTCTTGGCCCTTGGTGGTATCGCTGAAGGTCGATTGCAGTCTCAACGTGAGCTTTAAGATAATTTTGGTGAATGATTTTTGTAGCTAGGGCCCTCAAGTATGCAGGGGATGCTTGATACGGCCATTAATCTAGAGATATTTCAATACTCCTACCCTGAAAGTTACCTTCACATTATCGCCTCGAACCCTAATCAAGGCCTCCATAAGAGAAACGGCGCCCTACTTGTGTAGCTGTTAATAGGGAAAATGGGACTTGACGACTTACTCTTTGACCGTAAAGTGGGCGGATATCACAAGACCCCAATACGAGTGAGGGGTAAGAAGACAGATGGTCGTACATGTCCTCCACTGTAGGACGTACAGGGACCTCTGGAACCCGTGGTTCGGCCGCCTCCCAGGACTCTATAGCCTTTGGACTACCCTGAGTAAGCCACAGCTAGCCACTAACGCCATCGAAATTATGGAATAGGCGTAGATCCTTGGGCAAGTGGGGATTAGAGACACGTAGATGAACCTAAGTGTTATGGATTGAAGACCCATCATCCTTCAAGCCCACCATCTCTAAGCCTTTAGGTGTCACGGTTATTCTGGGTAGCCACCGCTCCGACATCTCTCTAGGTGTGGACTAATTATATACTATATAGTATATATAACTATCCTTAAACCCTTAGGCTTACTAAAATTTATCTTACTATTAATATATAACTACCTATTATCTTAACTCTATACTATTACTCTACCTACCTATATTACACCTTATAATTTAAATCCTTCTATTATTAGGTAGTCAAAGTAATTACTAAGTAATAACTCTTTAACTATAACCTAGTATATATCTTAAAATAAACTATCTATCTAGTTAAATATATAACTACTATTTAATTAGTTTATAATAGTTATATAAGTAGCTTCATATACTAAAGAAAAATAACTTATAAGCCATAAATAACGTAATATTACTCTAGATATAATCTATAATACTTTAGAGATAGATAATTTTTTGTAACGAGGCGACTTAGGGATTGCCTTAGAAGGGGTGTGTGTTAGGACCTGAGGATGAAGAGGGACGGTTAGGACCAATAGATAAGACGCTCAGACGACGCCCCGCGTGTACGTCACCTCAGCCTTGCACGTGACCCTGGGTCACGTGGCAAACTCACGAACTCACTTATCAGAAGGTAAGGGCTTACCAACTCACGCGTGAGACGGTGAGCTAAGCTAGTATATAGCTCTACGATATTCCTTATAAATATCGTGTTTAACCTAAGTTACTCCGAATAACATACTAGTTACTACTATACTCTTTGTGCCAACATCACATCTTGTCAGACTACTCCGCGAAAACCAACCCTGAGACTTTTCAGTCTTAACAGTGTGTTAAGAAATAAGGGGAATAGGAAGAGGTAGTTGGTTACGTAAGGGTAAACGTTAATTAGTACTAGTAGTTAGTACTATAGAGAGCTTTACGTAGTAGACTTTAACAGAATAAGATTGTTAAGAGAAGTGTGTGAGGAGGGAAGGTTAGTGTGACACTGTTAGGATCTGAGAGTAGGCTGGTAAATGGGTAGGTTCGACAACTGTTATGGTCAGACCAAACAGGTTTACCTCGTACCACAGAAGGAGGGGACCTCGGGAAGCCCATTTCCACCAGCTGGACGAGTGGGAGATTGAATGGCTCAACAGGGTGTATAAAGACCCCGAGGACTATAACCTAGATACGTGACTAAAGCTATATAATAGAATTCGCGATTCGTGTATTTATCTAATAAATCTATAAATCTATAAATCTACTTTAGGAGCTTAAATATATAAATATATAGAAAGTCTCTATTAGAAAGATATTATTAATCTAATAATTTAGACCTCCTATATCTTATTCTCTTAAAGCTTACTATATAACGCCCCTTATAGCTACTCTATAGTACCTAATTAGCGTTTATACTTACGCAACCTACTACGCTATATTACTCCCTTATTTCATACCTTACTCCCTTAAGGCTATCTGTAAGAAAGGTTATATCGGCAGCGGTACGCTTATATAATAATATAACGAGTCTAACCTAAATAGGCTAGTGTAATCCTATTTATAGAATAAAAAGGTAGGAAGTATACTATATATAGAAACAAGACTAGCCTGAATAGGCTTAGTGTAATAATAAATATTAATAAGGATTGTATTATAATTAAAAGAGTAAATGAGTGATGAGTTATATTTCTCTTCTAGGAGAGATAAGAGCTATATTTATATACAATTTAATGCCAAGCCACTAAGCTTTTATAAGTAATTATATCCTACAAAATAATTCC